>JAVDPK010002396.1:19276-29575 GCA_034780415.1 Cichlasoma orientale | reverse complement strand
CCAACTTTCTGCAGAGTCAATCACTACAGACCTCCAACCTTCATGTGGCCTTCAGATCAGCTCAAGAACAGAGAGAGAGCTTCATGGAATGGGCTTCCATGGCAGCTGCGTCCAAGCCTTCCATCACCAAGCTCAATGCAAAGCGTTGGATGCAGCGGTGTAAAGCACGCCGCCACTGGACTCTAGAGCAGAGTATATGGGTTAAGAATGGCTGTTACTCAGGTCCGTGTGTGTGAAGGCAGACGAGTAAATACTAATGGCAGTATAATGTCTCACCCCCAGGCTGCTTTCAACAGCAGCAAACCAGTTGATCCCGAACTTGAGGGTTCAGCACGCAGTAATATCAGTGTAATTTATCAGCACTTTGGTGCATTCGTTAATTTCAGTTTTATACTTCCTTTGTGAAGGAACAAAAAAACCCCAGAACAGATGGTTTATACCAGATTTAGCTATTAGCTAGTTTCCATCTACAGTCCCTTGTCAGGTATATATTACATAATTAAATAAGATACAAAGGTACAAATGATATAATCAGATACACATACATCCACCAACAATCACATACAAACTGTAAAACCTTCAAATGTGCCGGCAACCTCGATTAGAGACCAGACCATCACATCAATAACACGTATTTCTTTGTTTTCAGACTGTTGTTCCGTTGCTTACTGGACTTCAATAAAAAGGTTGACTGAGCCAAGGCGGAGCCGTACCGTGACCTGCAGAGGTCGTTTCCACCCGGCGTTCATCGTTTTGTGCATTCGTTTCCAGATTATTTAAACTTTGGTGCACTTTCAGTAATACTGAGGTTTTTAAAGCAGCCACCTCACGTGTTTAAGACCAAGATTCTGCCGAACCCGGTCTCTGATACCGTGCCATCCTTTGCCGTCCTCATTAATATTTTTGCTCTTGTCCGGTTGCTGTTATTGGGAGAAACCTCCTGAATAGAATCCAGTTTGAGAGGATGATGAATTTTTGATCATCTGATCTAACTGATGCAGAAATGCGCAGCCACACAGCGAGCGCCCGGCGCTACCATCCAACCCAAACACCCTCCGAGGGGTTAAACAATCGTGCCCTTTCTTTTCTGCCATGATTCAGGCTCTTTCACTCCGTGCTGTCTTTGTTTAGATTAGCTAGGTCTATTATTCCCCACAGAGTGCTTTGTCTCACTAAACCATGAAAGCAAAAAGTAGTACTGCAAGTCAGGTTGACCAGTGTTAGCTGCATTTGACGACAAATGTTCACCAACGCACATATTTGCACAAGAACAATAGAAATAATAAGGCTTTTTCTTCCGTGGCTTGATGGGTAGTTACGCAAACAGGTGGACAAACGCTGAATGCAGACGGTTTTGTCTTCACTTAAAAGAAAAACATTTAGAAACAATTGCTTTTAACTGGCAGAAGACAACAGTGAAATTCTTCTTTAATAATGGAGCGGGGACAGCAAACAGGGCTCGGACAGATGAGAAGGAGAACTTGGCGGGCCTGCTTTGTGACAAAAACCCCGCATTGCTCTCTTCTTCTTTCTGTTGCTCCCGTGCTGCCGTTTAAAATGCTGAATCACACCAACAAAGATTTCGATTCCCCCCGAAGGCCGCTTATTATGCTTAATTACTCCCACTGATTGGCTGTTGGCCCCCGTCAGGTCCAGGGGCTGCATGTTTGGTGTGTGTGCTGGTTATCTGTGGATGAATGTGGGTGCAACTACCAGAAAACATGTCGCGTGCAGAAAGTCGTTAGGGTTCATATATGTGTGATACGTGTCACCTCATATTCATTCATTTATACTTTGTGAAATGTAAGAGGCTAAAATCACCTCCTGCAATCCTGTCTCAGCGTCTGTGAGATGATGTTTACTCCACGTTTGCATCCTTTCTGCTGCTGACTTATTTCTCTTATCATCTGCGTCTCTTCTGTGACCTTTGACCTGCTGCTGCAGCAGGTGCGAAAACACCTATAGCTCCTTGGCTCGAGCCTCTGGCACCTCAGCTGCTTCACACTGCAGCGCAAGCGCTGCAGACGTTGCATCTGGAAACCATTGCCTCACAATCTCATTATCAAATTACCAGGCTGCAAACATGCTCCTGTTAGCCTGCTAGCAAGCTGCCGGTGTACACTGGAGAGCGAGAGGCTAGCAGCGCTGCGCTCAGCTGCAATAGAGAGTTAAGAGCGCTTTTCCATATGCAGTGAAAAAGGCTGATTCAGGCTGCTTTTTGAGACATCTGTCAGTTCGATAACGAGAGATCATTAGGAGGAATAGAACATGATTTATTGATACACAGAATTCAATTAAACTATGTGGAGGTTAAACTCCGACAGTCCATCACAGCAGAACAGAATCCCAGCGGTGATGGGAATTAGGGCAGGACCCCCCGGAGTCTAGACGCTGGTGGTGGCGGTGAAGATAAAGATGGAGGCTCGGGTGGAGCACTGAGTGATTTGGGTGAGGTGGAGATGGGGAGGAGGTGGGCTGCACAAATGAGTCTGCAAGGGGGCATGACAGGGAAGAGGTGAGATTTAAAGTATGCATTGATTGGACCAGAGCAATGATGTCAGCTTTGAGTTTGGCAACATGGGAAAGTGGAAGCCGAACACCCGGGAAAGCAGACAGATGAGTGACCACAGTTCTTCCTCATTGTCACTGAGCTGGATTCACTTTGATTTATATAGCACCTGTTCACAACAACAGCTGTCTTAAGTAAGATAAAGAACCTAAAATATTAGAGAGAGAACTCCATCAATCAGATGACCCTCTATCAGCAGCACTTGGTGACATTAGGGAGGAAGAACTCCCTTTTAAACAGGAAAACTGGGCTCAAGGAGCGGCAGCCATTCGTCCTCAGAGGAAAGAGAAAAGCGGAACAAACTGGACCAACACAAACTAGAAGGTAGAGCAGACAAACGTTGACATGATTCAGATTTTCTTTCAGGTCATTTCAAAAACAATAAAATGAGCATCCTTCTTAAACCTCTGAACACTTTAAAAAGGCAGTTCGAGTTCATTGAGCTGTGCTAATAAATTAAATCAGGAGCTCTGATTAAGGAAACCCGTGCGATCAGTTTGTGACTCTTCTTACACACAAACCAAACTCACTGACTGTTCGGCTTCCTTTCCAACACAGAGTGAGACATTAACCTGAAAATATAAAAACTTTCTTCCAAATTGTCTTTTTGCTCTGCTTGTACGTCAGCAGTCATGTTCTGAGAGCTGGAAGCAGAGCCGTCTCTCGCTGCACTCGATCATCTCCTGCTGAAGCCGCGCGAGCGGCGAGTCGTGCTCTCCCGGTCGTTTTTGCTCGCGGCTATATTCCAAAGTGCTGGCTGTCAAACTCAGCCAAACCCCCCAGTGCCTGTTCAGTGTTTGCATCCTTCATATAGGACTGTCAAATCCCACCGCTTCTCTGTCAAACTAACAATGCTGCCAATAAAAAATTGATATATAGCTACAATGTGCCGGAGACTGCAGGCGAAGGCAGGGGAGCTCACGGTAATTCACTGACATGGCAGTTTGGATGTGGGCGAGTGATCGCTCCTCTCCCGTGGAGACTGTTGACACAGAGGAAATGATACAGCCAGTGTCAGCTCATGACTTCCAGACTGCAAAGTGTTGAGTGCCTGTTTTATTATGGAGCTGCATGCTGTTCTTTTATGCCGTCTGATTATCAAGAACCATAATAACATTTGTTCCCTCATCCAGCGCTGTTTCCATGGAAACTTTGGCTTGTTTTGTGTAAAACCTGTGAGATTAAAAAAGAGGATTAAAGTTGGTCTGTATGAGGCGCGGTCCAACCACATCTAAAGGCCAAACTGAACACGCAAAGGTGTTCAAAGCAGAAAGCCTGCAGCCGTAACCTCCTCTGGAACCAGCTCCTCCCAACGCGGCTCCTCGACAAGCAGCGGAAGAACAGAAGAATGAAGCCAAGCCTGCAGTTCCTCTAATGGCCACTCGAGGCTGGTTCCACAGTGAGTCACTCCCCATAGACTCCCATATTAAAATGTCCAACTTCACAGAAAAAATAAAAACGTTCCACATCCATCTTTTGCCTCGAGGGTGCGGTTAGCACCGTGGGCGTGTGCGGCCCGTCGACTGGGTGTTTAAGTCGTTTAAACATTTCATTCTTATTTTATTTCGAGCCGTTAACAGTTCAAAGACGTCCGCTGTGCCCGGCTCTCTCTGCGAGCGCAGGTGCAAACGAGCAGAGGTGGAAAGTAATCTGATGATAGCCATGCTAACCAGTGCAGTCCTGCAGCACTTTGTGTTTTGCATGTAGACGTTGAGAATAAACTGGAATATTCCAGGTGTCTTTGATGTCTTTACCGTAAACAGAAGTCTCGCTAAAGAAATGTCACGAAAGCTCGTTTGTGCAACACCTGCATGTACAAAACCATCATAAAGGGCCATTAAAGGGTCCAGTTTGCATAATGCTGAGTGTCACTGTAGATTTCAAATCCTTAAGGCTATCTCATGCAGAGTGGGGTCTTCATCAGCACGGAAAACACTCTGCCCATTGAGCAGATGGGATTCTGTAAGGCACAGGTCAGACGTACAAGTAGCTGAATGGCTGTCTGAGAAGCCGGAGCCATTAGAGACACAGATCTCTGCACAAACTCAATGCGAAGCTTCAAAATGGGCCTGAAACAAAACAGCGCAGACAAGAGGGTGAAATCCCGCGTCTCCATCCCTCAACAAACACTGGAAATGAATCGGAGTGAAAATCCGCCTCCGGTCAAGAGAGCGCAGAAAGACATCTGGTCCTGATTACACTACTCGCTGACAGCAGGATGTCTCCTCTCCTCTTTTTGTCTCCACTTCATCAGCTCTTCTCTATCAGCTGTGTCAGCACGCCCTCCACTTTTCTCAGCATCGCTTTGTCTCGGTCTTTTCTCCCTCACTTTCAGTTTTCTCTGGCTCCCGTCCACGTGTTTTGCTAATCCCCCGGCGCTGCCTGCAGCGGTCGGAGCAGGAGTTGTAGCGCAGAGGTAATCAGAGAGGGGCCTCAGCTCGCCGTCCAGACGAGGCCTGCGATGGCTCTGCTGCCGCCTTGTCACCCGGACTCAACGACCCGGATCTACCCGATGCTCTCGGTGATCTTTGGCTTATTTGCAGTCCTGGAGGAGCTGCAAGGGCAGTCAGAGACAGCAGCAGCAGGAGATATTACAAAGATCACACTACAACTTCTCCCCATGATTCAATCAGATCTGTCCTTATGGATATAATGCACATAGATTTATATTCTTGTAGATGGTTCTGCAAATGTCTATTCTTCGGCTGTGAGTGATTGATGGAGGCAGCTGGCTTTTGCTGAGTGAAACCAAAGAGGTCTTTGCTGCTACACCTCCTTGCAGTTGCTTTGGTTGCTGGCAGGTTGCCCGTAGTTTGTATGGAACACGCCAACTTGTCTGCAAACACTCACCAACGAGTTGCCAAGCAGTAGTGAAAACTGTGAAAAGGGCAACTGTTGACCTTCAGTGTAAAGGTTACACCTTTATAAAGTGGTTTCAGGGGTTCACGTCGCACTTTTTCCAAGTTTTACTGTTCAGTGGTTACTGCAAGTCTGCATCTTCCACAAAAACTGCTAGAATGAGGTTTTTGGTGCTCTTTACGACAGACTTCACCCACCAACAGCCTCCAGCAGCAAGTTCGGGGGATACGCATTCTTCCCTAGGAGGTTGCCCAGGGGGGGTCGGTGACCAGTCTCCAGGCCTGTGTGAGTCAGCTCTTACTCTAACGGGAACCTTAATTTACAAAATGAACATCACGGCTGGAACTATAAACTCTAAACGCAGGTTTAAGGCCTTTCCACAGACCCAGACGCTACATTAGACCTCTTATACAGAGTGCATGCAGGACTAGAGTATGAATGTGCTACATCAGTGCTGAAGGAAAACAGCAAGAAAAGACAGGACTGTGAAAATGGGTCCACAGCCAGTATCCTGCTTATGAAACACAAGGAGGACAGATATGTTTATAAAATGAACAAAATTGGTCCCATAGTGGCAAAAGCCTCGGATAGTCTACCAAACACATAAAACTACCAGCCCAGTAGCGGGTTTTATTGTTTTTATGAACGGTATTGCTCATTTTATTGCTCCCACAAGCTCTGCCCCTGCCCCACCAGCAGGCCTCGCTGCCCCACACAGACCTACAAACCGCCGTGCCCCCGGGTGACAGATCGCGCCCTTTGAGAGCAAACGCGTTAAATTATTCAGGAGCAGCTGAAATGCTCAATAACATTCAACCGCCGGTCCTTTTCTACAAAGTGACACCAAAGTTTGCATTTGCAAAGTCGTCCGTGCGGCACGGAGACAGGAAGCGGGTTTGGAGAAAGGTGGGAGCTTTAAATCTTTAATGAATGTCCGTCACAGTGATGGCTTGAGACAGCACACGGGTGCAGAAACGGGAAAAGCACCAATGTTTTTCCTGCTGAAGTGTCTCGAAATAAAGAGCTGGCATGACAGTGGATCGGGCTGATTGGCCAAAGTGCTTTCTGCTGTAAGATGATTCTCGCTGGAAAAAAAGAGACACTGCGCTCTGTGTACCGGCCTTTTGTTAAAGAGGAACATTGTTTTAAGGGGGACAAAAGACGAGCTCGGCAGTCGAATGTTAGCGTACAACGAGAAACCAAACACTGAACTTTAACGGTGAGAAAGAAGCAGCTGGTTAAAGGAGCGGCCCGAGGGCCCGTTCAGACCACCGAAAACAGATCTGTTCCACGTCTTTCATTACCGATTACTTCACTCGTGCTTTTTCCAGGCGCTGCCGCCTTAAACTAACAATCTAAGATCACAAAATATTGCTCTCTGTAAAAACAGACCACCAGCCAGCTCGCTGCTCTGATTTTGGAAGTTTCGGCTCGGATATTTTTGTCCATTAAGCCAAACAGCAGGATGTAAAGTGGACGTGGGGGGGTTTCGGGGGTCCTGCCCCTCCACATTGCTGCTCCAGACAGCATGAACTCACCGGAGCAGCATGGTAAGCTCATGAGACGCAGGCCGTGGAGGCTATGGAAAACCTATTCCCTGACATTTTCCATTCATAAAATTCCTGGAATTGGAGTTGAGGGGGGGGGGGGGGAATAAATCAGGCTTCTGCCTGGTGTGTGCGTTTTTTCATATATATGTGTTTTATTTTATTCATGTTACAGTGATTGGCAGAGTGAGGCTTTAGCCATATGTTTCCTGCTGTTGCCACTTTCCACGGCCTCCCTTTGTTTTTCCTATTGACATTAACTAGACATAAAGACGGGATTTGCTGAGTGCGCCTTCCAAGTAAAGTGGTTTGAAATGAGAGGCTTTTACGACATGGAAAGGTCTTCATTACTCTGTATATTACCGAGAGCCATCTATTGATGGAAATTTCCGCTTCCCTTCACTTTTAAAAAAGAAAAACAAAAACATGACTATAATTTCAAAAATGCCTCTTTAATCTCGCTCCAAAATCCCCATGGTTTTGTTTGGGTTCTTAAACACAATGATGTACGGCAGCGCACCACACTGCGGCTTATTTGGTTTTCATATTTGCTGAAGAAAAATTGGTGAGCTGGATTGAAGGAGGAAATTCAATTCCCTGTTCTAATCTGTGGGTCTTTGAGGTGGTTTTTCACTCAGTAGTTAAGGGCCCTCTCAGCAGCACGCCACCTCCCGCTGCGCCCTCTGAAGATAAAAGGATCAACTTTGAAGTTCATTTACAGCAAAAAAAAAAGAAAGAAGAAAAATTGTTTTTTCATCAGTCAAACAGAAGCAATCCTTTTTCCCTGATCCCTTACAAACCAGATCAATCACACTGAAACTGAAAAGCTGATGAACTTCCTCTTCAGCACAGACGTCGAGTCACCGCCGACGAGCTGCGTGCAAAGAGACTCGGAGCGTCCACGGAAGCGTCCACGGTTCTCCTGCGTCTGTGCTGCGCCGAGCCTTAAGTGTAAAGCCGCTCATTACCTCCGGATGGAGTCAATTAATCACCTTGTTAATTAGTTTGTTCATCACTTTCCACAGTAGCTTTGCCTGTAAGGTCCCTCCTCTTCGCTTAACTCATTTATTTTTGGCACATTACAGATGCAGTGCCAGGAGGTGGGTCGCATAACGTTACAGAAGGGAAATTACTTGCAAATGGAGATGAAGGGAAAAAAAAGAAAAATAAATCACAGCAAACACATATTCCCACAGTCCAGCCTGTTTCTGATGGCTGAGCACGCCGCACGCGGAGCTCACGACGGTACCTCGTGGTGTCGGTGCTGGAGCGCGGACGAGCTGCGCGAGCCGTCCGTTTCTGAACAACAGAAATTAAATCAAGTTTATTGAAGCTGAGGCAAAGCGCTCCACGGGGAGCATTCAGATCTCATTAAACCGCCTGGAAGCTTTGATTCAGTGCCCGAAATTTCAAAGTGGCATTTATATATTTTTAAGCATTTTGTAACATAATTACATTTATTCTTGTGGTTCTGAGTAAAATTTAGTTTTATGGTTCTCACACTATTGTTATGATGAACTCAGAGAAGGCTAAGCGGTCTCAGCTGCATTCATAAAACAGAAAGGAGCGAATCCCGAGCTCGGCCTCGTTCGTCTCCTCTGAGCCTCGCTGCCCTCCTGCTGCCCTCCTGCTGCCCTCCTGCTGCCCTCCTGCTGCCCTCCTGCTGCCCTCCTGCTGCCCTCCTGCCCCACAAATGATAATTTTCCCCTCTTTTCAATCATGTGAAGAGTTTCTACAGTTAGAAAACCAGCTGTTAAAACTCATTACCCCGATTACCCCTCGAATATGGAGAAAATACAAATATTTATTACAAGTTTATGGCCTTATACAAATAATTAAATAGCAGCTAATGTATGCAAAAAATTAAACTGATCAAATTATGCAAACAAAACATGGAAAAATGAATTTCTGTTACTTGGTGCTAAATGTCGTCTCTCATTTCAGACTTCCTGGCGTGTCCGTTTCCTTCCTTTCTGACTGATCGCCCTAACGCGCTGCACCCATGTCTGAAGCAGTTTTCTTCTCCACCTCCACCTTCGCTCCACCCGGTGTTTCTACCTCGGGGTCTGCACTGGGTCCTTTATTGTGAAGTTTGCCTGGATTCTCTGTCTTCCTGCCCTCCTCAGCTGCTCTGTGCAGCATGATGTCTTCCATGACACAGCTGCACCCAACATATTCCTGAGGTTGGATTTTCCATGTGCCCTCATTGTTTTCCTCTGGCCTCGTTTACCTGGCGGGAGCGTCCCTGCGTGCACTCCACATCATAATCTACGATTTAAAGAGCGAGTTTGTGAACTCCTCTTTAATCGTGGTCGTCCTGTGGCAATCTGGTCTCCACATTGACACTGTTCACTAGAATAGTTTAAACAGACCGTGATGGTAAAACAGTGTCTAACGTACAGAAAGTGCTCCTGCCTGCAGTCAGACTACTTTTTGACCCACAAAGCAGAAAAAAGGCCAAAGTCTGACTACACACCAGAAAAGCAAAACCTCTTTTTGAAGTTTATTAGGAAAATTATCATCTTACTGTCCGCTTCTACTCTCTGTTACTTCATTTTTTATATTACAGAAGCTCGCTTTGATGAGCTTCCTCGGTTTGTTTCACATCTTTTTAGATCAGCTTCACACTGCACCAGGATCCTTGAAAATTGGAACATAAACACTGAAAAATACTGAGAAGGTGTTTCATTTATTACAACAACACGTGTGGGAGAATATGCAGGCTGACTTTTGTGTGTTTTTATGGTTTTGCATGTACTGTAGTCAGGATATGATGTCTGCAGATTGGCTTGTTTTTGTGTGCAGTGTGATTGGGGACGCTGCACGTCCACGCACGCCGTCTCCCGTGTGAATAGCGTGCACTTGTGGTATGCGCTGTCCCTTGCTGCACATTGCTGCTAATTGGGATTAGCATATTACCCACCAAAACAATGCTGTGGTGATGTGACTCTGCCAGGTCCGGTGGCCTTTATTCGCCACAGCCCCAATAATCCTCCTGTCTCTGGGAGCAAAGCTCATTAAATCTCACGGAGCGGAGCCCATTATGAACACCCGCCAGCTCTGGCAGCTACTGCAAATCCTGTCATGGCACAGATGTGGAGCCGTGGCTCCAGCATGAGGGCTAGCAGGCAGCTAATCACGGCCTGTGTGTTTGGGCTGGCCGATTAGCACTCCTCACTGATCCCTGATCCCCGGGATTAAACCCAAACAGCAGCAGCAGCAGAGCCCGACTGTACGAGACTAATCACACACACACACACACACACACACACTCTCCTGTGAGCCACAAGCGTTCCCTTCATGTGTGCCCCCAGGGTTGTTAAT
>JAVDPK010002395.1:986408-1013924 GCA_034780415.1 Cichlasoma orientale | reverse complement strand
CACACACACACACACACACACACACACACACACACACACACACACACAGGGATGTACAGGGATGACTGCTCCGTAAACATCTCAACGCCAAACTTCAGCGCCCGATCTACATTACTGCATGCAGTTACCACATCAAACAGCTGCAGCGGCAAAAACAACAAACATATAGTTCGAATCACTGAGGTATTCCGAAGTTTATGTGCATAACAAACACCTACATATTTATGCAGGATATTTGCAAAGCAGCATCATAAACATACCAAAAGCGTAGATTTAGTATGCAATATAGATTTTGTATGTATGCATAATATGTGATCAATATCTGTTACTGAATAAAACATGCTGCAGGTTTTTGACAGGCCGATTTGAAATGGAGATGCTATGCTAATACAAAAGGCCTCGGTAAGATTGGCCCTGAACCCTCCACATACCAGCAGTTCACATTTAGACGCTCTCACCTTCACTCTCCATAATGCATGAGCTGCCTGAATATATATCACCCCCTGCACGGCTCACTCTCTCACACACACTTCCATATGCACAACAATGCACAGACACACTACCGTGTGCACAATGACAAGGGGGGGGCTAGATTTGCACAAGATAGCTGCGCTGACACATAAGCGCACACTCACAAATCAAGCAATCCAGCACAGAAAACAACACGAAACAACCTAAAGACACAAGACTCCATGGTGAGAGTTTGATATACAATGCATGTAAAACAGAAAGAAATACATGAAGAAAAAAAAATGCTTTTTTGTGTGAGAAAAACTGGAAAAAAAAACTGAAAGAAAAAACTTTGCAGTAATTTGGAAGTAGAACTTGACAATCCTAAAGGGTCCATTTTCTATTTACTGGCTGAATTTTGCCAGCAGAACCTTTTTTTTTTTTTTAAGCTTTGATTGCTATGAAACATGTTGGGGATACAAGCAGTAAAAGAAAAAAAACACACAGTTGTTCTTCTTTGATCAAGTGGTGTGAGACACACTGGCAGTGCTTAATCAAAACACTGGTAAGCCATCCTGAACTTCTAGGCTTTCAGCAGCAGGAAACAGGGTCAGGGTTGCTGAACAACTCAGTGTGAACTGCTCTGCAGTTTGTGTGTGTGTGTTTGGGGGGTGGGGGGTGGGGGGGCATATTGGTTGTGTTTGCGGGCTGCCAATTAACACACACAGTTTTTGAAAGGTAGAGTCAGCTGAAGCGAGGAATGAGGAATGGAAAGGTAGAAAAGTAAAGGCAGCTGAACAACTGATGCTGCTGCAGGGAATATAACGGTTTGCATTACATTACATTATTATGATGGAGCACAATAAATATGCATTTACAAGGCAGTATGTCTGTTTTAGAAGACAACCAAATTTACTTTGTGCTTCTCTCTCTTTCTGTCTCGCTGCCCCTGCCGGTCTTTAACCTTGGCCTCCGGTGCTTCTGCCTATCGCAATAAAGTCTCCCCTTCCACGTCTTTACCTCTCCTACCCTTACTCTCTTTTCTTCCTCCTCTCTGTCTCTCTGTCCCCCCGGCACCACTGTTGTCCACTGTTCCACTCATTCATAGTAAACACTATTGATTTTCAGCAGGGAAAATAAAAAAAAAAAGGACCATGAATTTTAATGCCCCTATCTGTCCCCTTCTCCATCTCTTCCTATTTCCCCTGCCTCTCCCTTTCCTTCACCCCCCCCCCACACCCCCCACCCCACCCTCCAACACCACCACCACCTCCACCCCATCTTTCCTGAGGGGAGGATAAAGAGATGGGGATCGTGTGTGTCTGTATGTGTGCGCCATATGTGTGAGTGTAAGGTGGTGGTACGGAGAGAGAAAAGGAGGGGAGGGTGGGTTGCATTTCTCATTTCCCAGCTGTGCCTCTCTCACACAACTGCCCCTCCACCCCACCCCACCCCACCCCAACCCACCGCACTCCCTATACCTCTCCTTCTCCCCATCCCATCCTTCTCTCCTCCTCAATCCTCTGTTGTTCCCCTCTTCTCTTGACATCGGCTTTGACTCTGGGGAGTGGAAGCAAATGAAGCTCTCCCTCTCTCACACACACATACACAGAGCAGGGATAGTCGCGCACACAGCCACATAGAGGCCGCCCCATTCTGCTGGCATACACTCACACTCGAAACACTTGCATGAACACACCACAAGTGATACAACCGGGCCCTCGGTCAAGGCCACGCACAGGCAAGCGACACCCTCGTTCACTGTCGCTGCATTTCAGAGTTGGTGGTGTCAAGTATTTAAATTTTCTTCCATCTTCCTCTTCCTTTTTCTTTCCACTGACTCCCTGCTCCATACTCACACTCACTTGTCTGTCTCTGTGCATTTATCTACCTTCAAAACATCCCCCCCCCCCCAATCCACCCCATCCTTCGCCTTTTTCCCCTCTACCTCCCTCGCCCAGCCTCTCTCTTCTACTCTGTGTATTGATTTTGCTATAAGCAGTGTCCCGGTTGCGACAGGTTAGCGCAGACAGACAAAGGCAGACTTCATCAACCAGTGTTAAACACAGGAGCCACGTCCTCAATAATCACTCCATCACACAAAAGACAACGAAAGACAGAGACAGATAGAGAGGAGAGGGGAGGAGAGAAGGAGAGGAGAAGAGAGGAGCGTGTATTGATGAATAGCGAGTAGTCGAACAGAAGGGGGGAAAACTGTGTTGGAGTATTTTCAAGGCAGTCTTTTTGTCCTTTCATTTGTAAGGAACACAGGGGAAATAGTTCCCTGCCTGTATTCAATCACACACACACACACACAGACACAAATATGTCCTAAATCTTAAAATCTGTGATATCTTTTATCTCTTCTCTGTGGCATGTGTCCTTTCGTCTGAAAAAGCACTCACACACAAGGTTATTTTGTTAAAACCAAATGTCTGTTACTAAAATCTTTGGCACATGCATTAGTAAATATAAAATTTTCTCTTGATTATTGGCTGAGGAGGAATCTTCTTTAACAGGCTCATTATAAAACTAAGTATATCAGGACTTTGCTGGTCTTTTAAAAAACAGTCTGAAAATTATGTGTGTGCGTGTCTGTGTGTGTGTGTGTGTGTACGCCGACAGTTTTCATCTCCACTTAATCTCCTGGTCTTAATTCAGAGTGTACATTGAGCCGCCTAATAGGATGTGACTGGAGCGCCTGCTGCAGCACTAGCTACCTAGCCGCTAATGAGAGGGCCGCCACAGCCGGGGAATCAAAGCGCTTCATCAGCACTCCTAATTACTGTAAACCTCGTTAGCTGGCTGGAAAGCTAACATCTGCTCTCAGTAACAAATTATGTCCAAATATAACACGGACCTGGCCTGACGTGTCCAAGCGAAAATCAAAGAGTGTGCTGTTACCACACCCAGTGATTTCATTGCTCTATTCTGTATTGCAACTGTAATTAGAGCAACGGAGATTTGTTGCTACTCAGGTTGAAATGAGCAGCACAGAAAAAGATACAAGGCAAGTTCAACAGCTTTTCTATTGTGAGCACAGTTGGGAAACCTTTCCTGGATTAGCAGCAGTTACAGAAATGCTCGTCTTGTGATTTTTTTAATTCTTTTTTTTTAATCCACCGAGGTCTGAGGCTGCTAATGTTGCCCATCTATGAAGCAGCAGGTGTGTGGACAGCAGGTTTCCATGTAGCTCTGTCTGTTTGCCCACTCACCCCCTCTCTATCTCTGATCAAAGCGCGCCCTTTCAACCCCCTCCACCACCACCTTCTGCTGTTCCTCTCTTCCTCCTCCACCCCTTCTCTCCCCTATCATAATTTGACTGATGATTACACTTGTCACTCATGGCAGCATGTGGCCAATTAGGAAGTGGGGTGTTGAGGAGGGGAGGGACGTGCAGTTTGTGGTAAAGGGTGTTTGAGGCTGTTTGAGGGGAGGGGTGAGTTGGTGGGTGGCAGGAAATTTGGGTTACAACTACAACTTGTCATCGCTTGTTCCACTCAGGTAGTCTTTCTAGTTCTTAGCTAGGAGAGAAACAAATATTCATTTCTGTTCAATTTTCCTTAAGAGACTTGAGAAACACCCAAGAGCTGTGCTTTCTCTACCCCTTTCAGACGCTCCGTCCTTGTCTCGCACTCTCTTGGCCACTTCAGTATCTCTCCATGTTCCAGGGTAATCACAGACTCATTTAAAGTCACTTTTGTACACTACCTCTGACTGGTGGTTAAGAGTGTGACCGCAGACTAGGCTTTTATGGGCCTTAATGTGTCCTACAGACACTTTGGCAACCTGGCTGCTGTTGCCAAAGACGTGAGAACAGAGAGGGAAAGAGAGCAGGGGAAGGGAGACAGACAGAGGAAAAAAAAGAGAGAATAGGACATATGAGGCCAACAGCCACGGCGACTTAACCAGGCTGAAAAAAGGGGGAACGAAAGAGGATGAAAGGGGAGGGAGGGAGAGGGACGTGCGCGACAAAATGGACAGAACATGGGAGCGTCAAAAGAAAGGGGAGAGAGAGGTCACTTAGTCACTCCTCTGGCACCCCCTACTCTGCACCTCCTCCCTTGTCCCCTTTACAAGCAGACAAAGGGACAGAGGGGTGCAGCCCTTGTATAGACGAGGGAGGGGTTGTACCTCTACCTTCCTTTCTGCTTCCTAATATTTAAAGACAGCCGGTTAATATCGTTGGGGGACGTAGGTGGAAATATAGTGACACGCACTTGAGGTTATTTAAAATGAAATGTTCTAATTTGGATGGGAAAAAAGCCTCTTAAACAAACAAATACTTAAGCAAAAATCACTGAAATATTAGTCATAAACAGGGAGAAACTGGCATTTAGGGGCTTTAAAGTTTCAAGGTGTGATGAACATTTTTTTTAACACACCCGATCCTCCATTAGAATCTAAAACAGTTTATGAAAGTTAAAAAGTAGGCTTTTGATAAATATCAATGGACAGACTATTCATAAATGGTGTTATGCTACACTAAATGAGTAGTGAATATTAATATGCACAGAGCAGCATTTTAAGTAATTAGTAAACATTAAAAGCTCATTAATTTACATTCCACAATCTCAAATATACACAGATAGGATTATACAGAATAAACCAGCTTGGATTAAACAAGCCTGATATTAAGCTCAAACACCACTTGTTAGCTCAACCTGAACTTTTTTAAATAATTACAACAGATATTTACATGCTACAGTATTAATATACACACAGTTCTTACTGATGATATTAGTTTACATAACCTAGTCATGGTGTAATTTATATTGCTCTAGTATTATAACCCAAACAATGCTAGCGTTCATGCTGTTTAGCTTGAGTTAAACTTGGCTTAGTCAGTGTTACAGTTAGCTAGCTTAACTAAAGTGTGCCTTTCCTTTTGATAAACAGTAATTAGTTGCTGTTTAAGCAGAATATCAATCAAATTATAAAACAAAATGAGGTCTCTGTGGGGGTTCATGATGCATTTCTCTCCATACCTGGCCATTTCCCCTCTCCAAGCCTGCTCCAGCTCGCTGAGAGAAAAGGATGATCTGCAAGGTAACTTTTACCTCCCCCCCCCCCCCAATTTCACAAGTAGTCATATTTAAGTTACATGTCAGTAGGATTCAGATTCACCTTTAACCTTATGTTTATTGATATTTTGGTTACCTACTTGTGTTAAGATCACCCCTTCCTTACCTGTGCAAGTGAAGTCCATGCAGGGTCTGGGCAATGCACAAGTATGGAGAATGAGAAGTACAAGAGAAAGGAAGTGACCACTTCCATTGAGGGTGCATTTCATTTTGTTTTATTTCATTATTTTTTCCATCCATCCATCCATCCATTTTCTTCCGCTCATTCAATTCAGGGTCACAAGAGGCTGGAGTGTATTCCAGCTGTCATAAAGCAAGAGGCAGGATACACCCTGTACAGGTCGTCAGTCTGTCACAGGGTTAACACAGAGAGAAAGACACCTATGGGCAATTTAGAATTACCAATTAACTTAACCCCACTAAGACACGGGGAGAACATACAAACTCCACACAGAATGAACTCGGCCAGATGGTAGATTCAAACCCAGGACCTTCTTGCTGTGAGTACTAACCACTCCAGGGTGTTCCAAACAAACATCCCTTTGAAAACTTTCTTTAACAACTACCCCTCGTATGGGGCTTCGCCATGACAAACTATTATCGGTATGACTTCAATGTATTTTCATTCGTCATTTGTCACAGAAAATAAAGGCATTATTATAATTAGATAAAATTATTTGTAATTATGAAGTATTTTCATATTAAACCAGCAAACTTAAAAAAAGTGTGACTGTGCAGTTTTGAAAGAGAGATATTGCACAGGGGGGTAAGAGGGAGAAGAGGTGTTGGAGTAAAACAGATTAATTTCAGAACAGAATCTCCTGCAGGGAGAAGGATGGAAAGCAGGAAGGATAAAAAAAAAAAAAGAAACATGCTCAGAAGGAATAGAGAGAGAGGGAGATTAAACATGCATTCAACTCTCTCAAAGGGCTGAGGTGCTCTTGAAGAGTGTGTGTGTGTGTGTGTGTGTGTGTGTGTGTGTGTGTGCGTGTGCGTGTGTGTGTGTGTGTGTGTCCGTGCATACTCCAGAGGATGCATTCAAGATGATGTGACATTGCTTATAGCAGGCATGATCGCTGTCTCTCCGCCTCAAAACCCGATCGGTAAGCACTCCATCCACCCTCAGTCTGAAGGACAGCAGTGGAACCCCAAAGGTTAATAGGAACCCTTCATTACCATAAATCTTATCAGCTAAATGAAATGGAGAGAAGGACCCCTGATTTAGTCATCAGCTCTGCCGGGCTAAGGGGAGACTCCCAATCAAACCTCCGGGTTTTATTGGTCTTTTTTATTATCTAAATGTACTGGCACATGAGCAGGGTGGCAGAGGTGACAGCCTGCGGCAATCAACAACATAAAAGACAGCGGCCAGTAAAAACACATTGTTGGTTTGGAAATGAGACCACTGTCATCTCAGCAAATAAAGTGTCCAGACAGACCTTGTGTGTTGCTACAAAGAAACACACCTTTGTGTCCCGGTGAGCAGGGGAATGTAGAGAGACGTTACACTGATGTCTGAATAAATCCTTTTGAAAAATCTCACAAGATCAGCTAATCAAGTGTATGGGCAGCAGGCGTTCAGCGGCCCGTTTTGACTGCCTAGTTTGATTGGCAGCCTGTGGCGATGACCACTCCGACCCTGATCACAGCCAGGCCAGCACTGGCTGAGCATCCACACATACTCAGGGCAGGATGTCCCCCATGTAGAGGTCAAGTATGGCTGAGTTCTCTGTATGTACATTGCCTGTGTGCTATTGGAGGAGCGATAAGGAGAGGTAACTAGAAAACACAGAAGGAAGTGTAAATCAATATCTAGGATGGAATCAGCTGGTTTGTATTTATTCCTGCTGATGTGTTGATTAGCCGCTCTCCCTCTCTCTCTCTTTCTCTCTCTCACACACACACACACACACACTCCATCTATCCCTCTCTGTGTGTGTTCTCTCTGTTATTAAGGTCTCCAGGTCTGATTAAGCGGCCTGCTCACCCAGCCCCTGGTTAGGACTAATGCTAGGCTGTATTTCAGCAGACACCATGACCAATTGCACAAAATCATTCCTCCAAGTGTGAGTCCGTGTCTGTGTGAACCCACTGGAGAATAATGGATGGCCTGTAAGTGCTATTCATTAACATCTTCAGATGAATATGTTTGCATGATTTTCACACCGTGTCCTGCTGCATGCTGGAGTATGCATATTTAAAGGCATGTCTTTAAAGGTCAATTGCTGAATGTGTGTAAATATGTGTGCGTGATAATGGTTATCAATACGCTAATGGTTGTTGAGAATATAGGGCGGATGTGTGTGTACATCCTGGTTGCTCCTGTTCCCGGGAGAAACTCAATACCACTCCCTGCTTCTAATGAGCTATGGGACCTCATCAGCATTAATACTACATTAGTCTCAACTAATATAAACACATCAGTGCACATCACGCGCACGCACATCCACATGGTTTATATAAACACAACCCACTCCCGCATATGCACACCTGAGCAAATCCAATAAAAAGGTAAACAGTTAATAGGATTAAAAGGAATTATTAAACCCCACTGTAACACCAATAACACAGCAGCACCCCGCTAATAATCTTTATAGACCGGATTTGTTTGGATTAATCCAAAACCATGAAAAAGCTTAATTCCCAGTACTATATATTTTAAAGTCACCCAAAGCGCACAATTACAGAGCAGGTGTGTTGGCACAGATGCGCCTTTGTGTTGCCATATGATTTTAAAACTGTCCTACAATACCTCATATGTTTGTCTCCTTACATAAATGCATCACTTAAACATAAGACGTCACTGCTGCGGCTCCTTTGAGCCCTGTCACATTGTCAAATTTTGTTGAGGCCATCTACGTGAGCCTAATATACGTAAATAGATGAGCCGATAGCCCATTAGCTCCTGAAGCATTCTGCCATCAGCCTGCAGCATTCAGAACCCTGTGGCTGGCTCATCTACTGCAATCTAATTCTACTACCACAGGGAGAGGAGAACAGAGGAGAGAGAGGGGAGAGAATTGTATTGTGACAGAGAGTGGGAGGTAAAGGGAAAAGAAGAGGAGAGAGAGGGCTACAGAGAAGGAGAGAGGTAGCTTAATGCAATAAAGCATGTAGTATTGACATCTTTCTCGTGTCTATTGATTCCCCATTATGTTGCTAACAAACCCAGGTTGACATTTTGTCATTTGCA
The DNA here is from genome assembly GCA_034780415.1 of Cichlasoma orientale. Classification (NCBI taxonomy): domain Eukaryota; kingdom Metazoa; phylum Chordata; class Actinopteri; order Cichliformes; family Cichlidae; genus Cichlasoma; species Cichlasoma orientale. The sequence goes on along the minus strand of JAVDPK010002395.1, from coordinate 1,005,197 downwards.
ATCATGTTAACACTGCGACTTGCACGCTCCCCTCCACAAACCGATCTATATCTACACACACTGGTTTGCACGTGTGTTCATGCTCTTGCACGCACACACACACTCACTCACTCTCTCTCTGTCACACACAGAGAGCAAATGGGTAAGCACATGCACGGTCGGAGACATGCCAGCGCGACGTTATACACATGTAGAAATGTCTTAAAAGTTGGCAGCGAGCGCAGACGCAGAGCTGTAGACATGTTGATTAATGGATTAAGACTGAACATTTTATTGGAATACACTGAAGGAAATAATAACAACATCAGACCGGCCCTACAGTACACGATCGGGAAATGTTATGAGGAAAACAAATATCAATAACTGTATAGTTAAATGTTACTCAGTCTGAAATGCAGAGGCAGAACTAAAACAACTTGCAAGCTTCTAAAACCTGAGGAGCGTGTGTGATCATACTGTAAGTGCACGCGTGTGTGAAAGAGAGAGATTTGGAGAGTATACGGTAGAAGATGGTGGTTAATGGTGTGTAACAGAAGGTGCATAGCTGAGATGAACTGAATTTAGGGGTGTGTGTGTGTGTAGAAGAGTGTGTGAGAGAGGAGCGAGAAAAGCAGTCTCCAGTCTCCTTGATGTCCCATCATATCACATCATATCATATCATATCAAGCTCTGCACTGTGTGGGAAACCTGTGGTTTCTCCTCTATGTCTCATTAAACTTTTATATACCAGTTAATGCTGATGGCTTCACAAAACACTTTACTACACATACACACATATACACAGAAAGAGTTCACACAGCAGTGGCCATGACCTGCACCTTCACAGACACAATGCCATTAAAAATAGAACAAAACCTGGATCAGTTACAGCAGCTTGCTGTCCAGGTGCAAACAGCCTAACGTGCTTGTTTTATGGTACTGTATATGATGGTCTGCCTGTTTCATGACAGTGTGTGTGTGTGCATGTGTGTGTGTGTGTAGGTGTGTGTGTGTCTGTGTGTGTGTGTGAGCCCCCACAGGGGTTGTGCATGAGTGCTCAAGGTCTGTTGTAACATGAAAGAGAATCAAAACACAGGGGGCTAAAAAGGGTCAGGTGGGGCTGAGTCTAACGCTCCCGCCATGACCTTTGACCCCACATAAGGCTCTAACGCAAAGGAGTCAAGGAGCTGCCACCAGTCAAAGAGACAAGTTAACTCAGAGATTGAGTCAAGAGCCCTACAACTACCCAGACAGCAGTGTGTGTATGTGTGTGTGTGTGTGTGTGCGTGAGAGAGAGTATATTAAAGGCTCTTTGTGGACTAAGTGAAAGCACACTTCTGTGGGCGTGTCCACTCAATCTTAGTATCTTTAATACTTTCAGATAACATCACTCCTTTTATTTGTTGATGTACGATGAAGAAGCAACTCCTGTTTTAGTCCTCAGATGCTGAACCGATCCAGCGCTCCCCTGGCAACAAACCCTCTGAGTTCAGAAAGGACAGCACCTTGCGCTATGTTATCAAACTGGAATAAAATCAGCATAGCATTGTGAATCGTGTTATCCCACCATCTAAGGAACTGAGCAGCCTGTGTACACATCCCATCACGTTGCCTGCTTATTCAGATGCCGGCCCTGGCCTGGGACACTGCAACATAATGGCTCATCCTTGGTTTACTCTCACCTCTCAAGCTCAAACTGGGTTTTCCTCTCCCTCCTCGTTTTTCACTCTGTCATCTGCTCGTACTTTCACCCACTTCTCTCTCTCTCTCTTTCCACATTTTTTTTTATCTCATTCTGACATTCGCCATTTTTCAACGCGCGGAGACCGAAAAACTCCTCCTCCCCGGTCCCCGCTCCTTTGCCTCTTCCACCCTCCAACCACTCTCCCCTCTCTTCTCCATGTATCTCTCTAGAGATATGGCAGGTAACAGGTCCCTTTCATCCCTCTACGCTCTTTTTCTATCCCCTTCTATCACCTATCCCTTCACTGTCACACACTGTGCACTGTTGACTGAGTATGTGGAGTAAGGGTGAAGCCTGGCGCCTCACAAATCAAATGGGCTTGAACTGATCTGGAAATGAGGGGAGAGCTGGGGACTGGGCCTTTAAGAGCTCATCCACTTTCCAAGGAGAACTTCAGACACACAATTTCATACAAGTTTCTCTATGTATATGCAATAGTTAATGACTAAGGTGAACCAAAAAATTGCCTTTGACCTCATTTTCCTCCTTTTGCGTCACTTCCCCATACAATCCAGTCCTCGGAGGAATGCAGGGCAAGCAAAGATGTAAAGGGGGTAAAGAGCTAAGCAGCTGTTGCATGTCTAGGAAACAGTCGATGCTAGACTGAGCAAGAGCTTTCTCACAGCAACACACTGAAGCCGGACTGGCTGCTCCCACCATGCGTCCTTTTCTTCCACTTCGGCGCAGATGAAACGCAGACGGTGCCCCAGCCTCAGTCGGCACTCCCCCCACCCCCCTCCCCCCGACTCCACACTCCCTCTGCTAGTCTGCTCTCAACCGTGCAGCAGCCCAGGCAATGGGACAGAGAGATGTAATCACTCCAAGCCTATTTCTAGTGGTGTTTACAAAGATGCAAGCCTTGTCAGTTTAGCTGCATGGAAATCTTGGTAAAACGCGCACACCACGCAAAATCAGAGGGGTTCCGCGAGCTCAAAGCCGACTCACTAACAAGTTATTTAGTCTACGTTAATAAAGCTCAAACACAAAACAGTTGACTGTGAAATAAAACGAGAGAAAAACGGCGTGTCCCCAGTCTCCTCTCGTATGTTGTTACTCCTCCGTGCACCTACTCTCTCCGTCTATCTCCCCCTCTCCCTGCTTCCACCGGCCCAGGAATCGATCTCCGCAGGATCGATAAGTTGGCATGAATATTCCCTGCCTGCCGAGAGTCTAGTTGGGGAGAGTCGGAGGCTGAGGCTCAGGCGCAGGCAGTGGAGAAGAGGGGAAGGACGGTGACGGAGACGGGGAGAGAAAAAAATAGCCTACACGGAAATAGGAACGCACAAGCGGCGTGGAAATTAACCAACACACGGGTGGAACAGTGGCGCATCATCTCACTGAACGGAAAGCGAAAGAAAGGACATTTTACGCAATTAATTTTCAATCAGTCTGGACAATGCAAAGCGCCCGGGACAGCTTCTCTGATTTTTATCAGCCGCCCCGCAAGTGCGGAGGACTCTGTTTAAGCCCTCAAAAGGAGCTCGAGGTGTGTGTGTGTGCGTGTGTAAGTGGGTGTGTGCGCCACCAGCTCTGCCCGCTGCAAGTGCATCGGCACCGAGCAAAGCGGGGCGGGTCTGCGGGTCTGCCCGACATGGAGGAGGTGTAGCAGGGAGAAGAGAAAAAATGTCTTACCGGAGTTGGAGCGGAGAGCCAGAGGGGATTTGAGACGCCAGGCGTTGAGGTCAGGGGTAGTTCTCTGAAACACGAACGGCACCGGCAAGGGAACAAACATGATCTTCCTCCGGCTTCTTGTTTTGATGCAAATAATCTGTCAGATGTACTGTAACAAGCTCTGTCCTCCTCTGAGGCTTGTGTATCTTCGTCCGTTTTTCTGGTAGACAGCTTTTGGGAAATATTTGGTATGGAGAGCTCAGAACATTCGCCGTTAGGTGTGTACACATGTAGCCCCAGCTGCGCACTTTTATTTACATTTGTAGACTGGTGCTCGGCATTTGTTTTGGTGTAAATGTGCATAGAAAATAGTATATATGTAGGATGGTCCCTTGAGTGCAGCAGTTATCTTACAGTCCAGACTAACACACAGACGGACAGAGACCGGAGCTCACTTCTGCAGGCTACAGGAAAAGTTGTGTTACTATTACAGGCCTATTCTAAGTAGCTTTAACAAAAAGGCTGCATGTCACCTGTCTGCCGTTGATGCACCTGCGTCTCTCTGTTACCTTTGCTCTGCTAAATCGTTTTCCTTGAGTAAACATAGAGGCCCGGGAGCTTATTTTATCCCTCCCCTTCCTCGCTCCTCACCAGTTAGTGTTTCCTGTAGGTGTGAGGAGGCATGAGAACAGTCGCTAGCCTATTCCTGTAGCATCACCGGCCGGGCTTGGCTTTGGTATTCGCTTTGCAGTTTAAAACAGCACAACAGGGATACATATCAACAGACACGACAATGCAAAAAGGGGGAAAAAAGGCCAGCAGAGTTAGAAAGTCTTATTTGGATTTCTGCACTATTTGGTTTGATCTACTGTATTTGGTCTCTAGCTGCACGCGCTCCTTCTCTTCTTCCCTTTGCATGGAGGCTACATGTAAGACATTCATCCGCGTGGGCAAAGCGGCGGGTCGCGTCCAGGGCGTTTATTAAAACAGCTTCATTAAAGGCTTCTAAATAAACAAGTGGGGGGAGAAAGAAAAAAAAAAGGCTGCACGGACACAAACATACACACACATACGCACACAAACACAACGCGCGCGCGCTTGGCCCTGACGCTCCTCCTCCCTCGCTCTCTGTCACAAGGCAGTAATTAAAACGCAATCAATCGATAGATAAATAAATAAATAAATACAGCGGGTAAATAAATAATTTTAAAAAACAGAGTAAAACACAAAAAAAGCAACGGAAATAAGAAAGCGTATCTACTGAAATCCGAATTATGGTGTCGCGTTTTATCGGAACACTTGCCTATCTCCGTCCATCCGTCTGTGTGTCTTTTTTTGTCTGTCTGTTTGTCCCCGTTATTATTTGGGAACCCCAACAGCTCATTCGACCCGGCTCCCTCCAGGATTGTAGCGATCTGCCACTAGGCTGGCCGCAACATTGAGGCGAGAGAGGACCCGCTACTACTCACCCATCACCACCCCACCCCCGCGCCTCCCTCCATCCCTCAATCCCTCCCTCCTACCTACCCACCCACCACCTCCACCACCACCCACCCCATCTCCCTCGTTTTCACTACCGCTGCAAAAGGTATCCTGTATTGATTTCTGGATCTCCCCCCCTCTTAATAATACCGGCTATAATGATGCCAATGGTGATCAGTGCATTACTGCCGACCTCCTTGGAAAGGGATGAAGACCCGATACGAGAATCCATGGATACCTATAGGTGCTTAGTGTTAATACCTACCAGGATACCCAGCATGCACTCAATTAAGTCATCTCATCACTGCTGCGTTTAATAAGCCCTCCTGAGCGGAGGAGGGTCTATCATTATTCAGATAGATAGAAAGACAAGAGCGGCCACTGCTGTTCCAGGCATGAGAAAATATGAAGCCGGCTGAAAGCACAGTACAGTCTGCAAAGTGAGATAAAAGCAGTATATGCATGCTTAAGTGCTTGCATTTTAGTTTGCACGCAGGAGACGAATAATACATAATAATAATGATAATAATGAACAAGACAGCCCAGGTGTCCGGGGACGAGCTCCTCCATTACAAAGGTGATCACCACCAGCCCTCTTCCACGCATGCCGGCCTCCCTTCTGCCCTCTCCCTCTCCCGGCTCCGACATGTAACATGCTGTCAATTACAGGCCAACATCAGTCAACGCCGCGCGCTTACACACCAGATTATTGTCAATATAGATTTTTAAATAGAAAAATCTATACGTTAAACATTGCAGTCAATACGGGCAAATCGATCGGAATGAGCGAGCTCTTGCTCCTGTTGGGCCTCAGAGCCCCATCCCGCAGGACTGTTTATGCCTGCTCACTTAATGCTGTGGGCGATTAGGCCCGTTTTAATGGAAACTGCACGTGCAATAAATTACTTTCCCATCATCACCAGACTTGTCATTTACTCAGTCATCAGCAGACAGCCATATTGCCAAGAAATGTGAGCCGCACACTAAAACTGGCATATTCCTAATTATGAAAAATGTGTCATCCTCTGTAGCAGACAACCTGGTTTTATTGTCCTTCTCCCTCTGCTTCACATATGACAGATGACATCCGCAGGTCCAATGAGGAAGAGGAGAGAGGAAGGAGAGAGAGAAGGAAGGGAGAGAGGGGAAGACAGAGATGGGGAGTAAGGAAAGGAGGAAGGGGAGAAGGGGAAAAGTGGAAAACTGAGAAAGAGGAGTAAGGTGGTGGAGTAATGAGAGAGAAGGAGGAGATGGTAGGTAAGGCAACAAGAAGAGAGAGGAGAAAGAAGGAAGGAAGGGCGAAGTGACTAGTTGTCCTTCAAAGACCCCCTTCTCTCCACAAAGGGAGCCATGCGCGCCCCCTTTCCCTCCTCCCCACACTCCTTCCAGACAAAAGCAATTATTTCTTGTAGAATGTAGTGTGGTTGTGCGCGTCTGTGGAAGAGAGGGATGGAGGGAGGGTGTGTGAGATTGAAGGAGGGGAAAATAAGATGGTGTTGGAGGGGTGAGGAGGATGAGGAGGTGAGGAGGATGAGGGGGGGGGGGATGCTAACACATACAGCATCCATCCATTTGTCCTCCATGCGCTCTTCTTACCAAACTCTTCTTTTTCTTCCCCCCTGACATGGCCGCAAAGACACAGAAAACTATCAACTAGGCAGTCACACATTTAAAAACACACCACCATCAAAACACCTGTGTGGATTCCAGTTATTCGCTAGACATCAGATGATGAGTGAATCTCCTTATTCTACAGCAGATGTAAGACCCGAAAACTTTGAAGGTAGAAACAAACTCTCGTGTCCTCTCGCTGACCGTCTTTCACAAAAATTCAGGCATGTGCAGAATTTTGATTTTAACCCAATTAAATTTATTTTTCCTTATCATGTCTGCAAAGGTTTGAACTGTTTGACAAGTAAAATACGCATAGAATACAAAGGCTTCGCTACTTTGAGATTATATTGTGTCTATATGACTGTGCTACTGTCGCTACTGTCTATCTGGGACAGACCACCTGAATTCAGCAAACTCCCCCCTCAGTGTGTTTCTAGCTTGGTGCCTATAGGGCCCCTGCAGCGAGGTGGGTGCTACAGTTTCAGTCCCCAAGGGACCTGGAGAGACCCACAACCCTGAAGAGAGAGAAAGAGATAGGGAGCGAGAGAGCTCCCCTGAGGGGCCGCTCCAGCCAATAACCCCTGCTGGACCGCTTTCATTGAAGGCCCATGGTCCTGATTGTCCACCTCCCTCCCTATCAAGCCTCCCAATCCATACAGAGATACATATAGCTGGTTCCATTGTTTTCTGGGCTGTATTTTTGCCCTGCTGTATAGAAAAATCTCTTCCAAAATTGTCCCCCTCTCTCTCTCTCTTGTTTTGCCTCTATTTTTTCAGAGAGAAATACTGTAATGGATGTAATATTGAAAAGCAGATAGTAAAGATAAAGTTTCACAATTAATATTTAGCTGCTGAATGATTATTTTTAAGTACCAAAGAAAGGCTAAAAGTGTATCTTTTCTCATTTTTATTCTTCAGTTCTTTCAGAAACTTTTTTCCCTTTAAATGACAAAATAAATGTGGCTTCTGCTTACAATACACTGCACTGAATTTGTAGATTTTTCTATGTTACATAATGTCTGCTCTGTACGTTTAGAATTTATTACATTTAATAAAAATCTTATACATATTCATCATTTGTCATAATTTCACAATATTAATCTGTCTGCTAAACTACTGTTAATGCAGAAAAGACACTATTAATTGATTTCCTCACACACTTCTCTGTTGCCCACATTACCCAGTAATTTCACCACAAATAATCCCCATGATTATTTAATTAATTAAATGTAAAAAAAAAAGTAAAAGAAAAGTTTATAAAGCGATGCCGCATTTGAAAATCTCCTGAATATTTTCAAAATGTATTAAATATTAACGGATTCAGTTAGACAACATTTCCCACAAAAAGACAAAATATTAAACTGATGGGTTAAATTAAGCAAATTACAATATTCAAAAACTTGTAGTCAACTGCTTTCTGTAATCTGGTAGGTAAATTTTTTTTCTTTTTTTTCTTCTTTCTAAAAATCACTTTGTTTGCAGCTGGTAGTTGGTTACGTAGCTGTCCACACCTACAGTAGTCACAAGCAGATTTATTCATAGAAAGCAATTTGTTCAATTTCTCTCCACAAAATGTTTTCCGTGTCATGTGCTGTAGGTCAGGATGTGGCATGAAAAATGTATCCAATCAGAAAGAGCCAAAGTATCCTTAGGCTACACATTAGTCACACGGTCCATTCATTAGTCATATTGTTTATTGCACTCTTGGTAATTGCCTGTTCTTCATTTTGAATGATTGATTTGACTGGTTGGAAACAGAGTTTGAATATTGAACATGATTTTTTTTTTTTTATTATAAATGATGAAGCAGAAGAAAAGGCAGCATGAAGTTTTAACCAAAAAAAAAAAAAAAAAAGATTCTTTCTCCTCTGTGAAACGGTGTGTACTGATCAGACAGGACGTGTGTGTTTGCGCTCATGCTCCGCTCTGCGTGTGTGACCCCGGCTCATCCGAGGGTGTTTGCGGCCATGTCATGGTCATAGTTAAATGGTGATGTCATGTTGACAAACGAGCTGGTTGAATTAAATTCTCACTCATCAATAACAGCGTCGGTCGGGAATCAATAGGAGCCAACGGTGGCGTTGCTGGCTCTGTCAGTGGCCTAACAAGGCCCTATTAGAATGGACAACGCTCTCTCTCTCTCTGTCGCCCTGTCCCGTCTCATCCGGGCAGCGCGAGGCATCAACACACTGCTTTCATATCCTCTCAGCACACACACACATCAATAACAGATGGCAAAATGTAATATTCACATAATGCCATGCTCTGACATGATGTATAGATTTGTCAAGATAATATGGATATGATGCATGGGTTTTTATGAGGTTTTTTTTCTTGGTGTCTTTGTCAGTGCGTGTGTTGGCGAGTGGGTGGGCAGGTATTGTTTGTGCATCTTGGTTAGTGCCAGTGTGTGGGAAGGCAAGATGTGGTGCAGGCTTTGGATCCTAACTGCAGAGTTCACAGCCAACCAAGATTCAATCAATCCAAGAAGATACACACATGCAGGTGAGGAAGAAGAGAAGTAAGCTCTGTGTGTGCGTGTGTGTGTGTGTGTGTGTGTGTGTGTGTGTGTGTGTGTGTGTGTGCGTGCAGAAGTCACACACACACATGCTCACAAAAAGTACCAAATGCGCATTGAGAATGATAAAACTTCAGACGCACACTCACATACACAGATACACATATGTTGAAACATAAAATACACACAAACTCACACAAACGATGACTGTACACCACAATCTCCAGCCTTCCGCCTTCCTTTCTCGCTTTCCTTGAGCGGACAAGCAGCTGATCCAGCTAAAGCCCGTGTTCTTTCTGTATTCCTTGTCTTTTATATTAGTTTTTATTAACTTTGCCTCCCTCTCTCTGTCAGCACTCTCAATAATCAATGCTGATATATTGCCAATATCCAGCTCAGTCCCTCATGCCATCTTTCACTGAGGCTCCGTTATTGGGGGAGATTGGCCCAATAATAATGATATTTATAATAGATATTTATTATCTGGGTTTGTGGCAGGGCTGTGGAAGCCCCCTGCGCGCGCACACACACACATACACACATACGCACACACAGTCTCGCTGGTGCTCTTTAATTTACACTGGTAATATCAGCCAATTATTCCCCATACAGATAGGGTTATCAGCAGAGTTAACACACAGTGGCCGCAATGTATTCACTCAACATTATAGAGTCCACTGCACCTGCATATGTGTGTGTGAGTGTGTGTGGAGCGCTGAAGGTCCACCTTTGGCAGCCTACCGACACTGAGCAGTGTTTAGAAGCCAAGAGAGGGTTGATGGGATGGGTCAAGATTCAAGCAGTGCTTGGTCAGGGGAGGGGATGCAGGAGAGAGGGGACTGGACAATCTGGCCTCTCGCCCTCTCCACCCCTCCTCCTTCTACACACACACACACACACACACACACACACACACACAAAATCCAACCCCCCCAGGCCTCATCTACACCCCCTCCATCTCCCTGCATCCCTCCAGTAGCCAGGGCCCCAGACGGTAATCCACCCCAGTGCTCCTCATCCTTTCATGTATTGATTTCCTCTCCTGCGCCACGGTTACATGTCGCACCCACGTCATTGGGTCTCGGCTGCTTCTGCTCCCACCCCCTCCCCTCTCTGTCTCACCCATTACCCCACCCTTACCCCCCACCACCACCACCACCATCTTCAACAACAACTAAGGGGCTGGATGGTGGGGGTGAGGGGGTTGAGAAGGGAGGGAAAAAAGAGTGAGAGTGGACTAAAGGGAGGAAAAAGAGGGCAGATAAAGCACTGCAGTATTTCAGTAAAGCAACCAGCATTTTACAGGGATAGAAACAAACAGGAGAGGATGGAGAGAGAAATAACTGGGAAAAAAAATCTGCCCCTGGGGGCCGCAGAGGATATTGTGAAAATTATCAGAGTGCGACACACGCTCGAAGTCCACAGTGAGAGATTTATTTCGAATTTGTCTTTGACAGTGAAATTCATCACTGAGTAGGCCTGTATCTGCTCTAATTTTATAGGCGCATTTGGGTGAATGCGAGAAGCCAGAGTCCCAATTTGTGAGAGATAAATCTGAAATTCATTAGCAGAGCTGCGATGACTGGTTGATCAATCAGTCAGTCAGTGGGCAGAAAATTAATTGGCAACAATTTAGATAATCGATTAGCAATTTTGTCATTCTCCAAGAAAAAAAGAAAGAAACAATCCTGTCTTCCGTTTTATTTCTTTATCGCTTGAATAGCTTTGGGTTTTCGACTTTCTGCCACCTTACACTGTTTCCTGAGAAGAAATAATCAACAGCTAAGTCCAACCTGCTCAAAAGCTCAAATGATCATAATTTATACAATACAATTCAAAACTCCATCGGGTATGAAGTTGGAGGTGTTGTCTTTTTCACAAACCTCCAGGATGAATTTGTATTTCTCAATGCCCATGTGATCAGAATGTACTCAAAAGTCATTGTGTGTGTGAGACATCCCCCAGTGAACGGATGAAGTATGTATGAGACTGCAGGCTGGGAGTACGACAGGTCAAGGTTATGTTTTGAGTGTGTGTTGGACGAAGTGGTGTCTGTCTGTCTGATTGTGTGAGAGGTCCCTGTGCGCCCAAGGACAGTGTGTGATGTGTGTGTGTATGGTTGTGAGAGTGCATCACTGTATATGAGCATCTGCCCTGATCATATATGTGTATGCGTGCATGAGCTGAGAGGGGCATGTTTTGTGTTTGATGCGGTTGTGCGTGCTGAGTCCTCAGGTTTCCGACTCCTCATCTAAAAGAGAAATCAGCAGCAGTGACCATCAGGCAGTTTGTGTCTTATTGTCTGCGGGTGCCTCCGTGTGTGTGTGTGTGTGTGTGCGGGTTTGTGCATGTGTAATCTAAAACGAGTAAAGCCACATGTTAATGTATCCGAGTGTTTTTAAACTAGAATGTGTGTGTGTGTGTGTGTGTGTGTGTGTGTGTGTGTGTGTGTGTGTGTGTGTGTGTGTGTGTGTGTGTGTGTGAGGGCGCATGTGCCGTCAGGCCAGCCCTATCCCTATCATCAGGGCAAACACAGGCCCCATCACCACAAAGCAAACAGCAGCTCAGTCCAGGGTATGCATTTTAAACACTTTATCTCCTATTGTTTAGCCAGCACTCACTCCGCTCAACCCTGAAATATGTTATTTTACATTTTCTACAGATGCACACTGCAGACAGAAAAAGTAAACACAGGAAGCTTAATCAAAACTGTCACTGCAGTCTTTGCCATCATAATAACGCAGCCATTAAAGCACACTTTTTTAAACATCCTACATTTAATGCCACTGCAGAGGAGCATTACATCATCTTTGACAACAGTAGTGATATTGAAGTTTTTCGCCCACTGTTGCTGACAATAGTTGCTTTTCCTTGCTTGCCTTTTGAAAGCACTTATCTTAAGTGGATCAACGCAGAGTAAATTGTAATTGCAACACAGTAATGCTACATATGGTCCATATATTGTGTGTTGTGCAAGGCACTCAACTGCACGCTGAGACAGAAAAGCAGCAAATGACTTTAGAAAAGGTTAGCACAATTTGGTCAAGTACAGAGGCTATAAAAAGAAAATGCTATCAACTGAATGTCTGAATTTGAGCCTCAACACTTAAGCCAAGAAAAGGTCAAACACACACACACACACACACAAACACATGCACGTACACACACACATATACAAACACATACATGTTCTTGTGCATGCACTGAAAGAATTCATCGGTTACTTCACATCGAGCTCTTGCGCACACATACACCTTCAAGTGTGCAGACACACTCACACAGACTCGGATACAGCCAATTAGGTCCACCACCTTCAGAGAAACACCAGTGGGCATGTAAGATTCGGAGTCCAGCAGGCCTCTAAAACCTAACACAGTCATAAGCCAGAAATAACACACACATGTCTCCAGTAGGCTCTGCAGACCGTGTGAAATAGCAAGGCAAAGACAAAACACTCTATTCCATCTCTGACATTTCCAATATCTGTCTATCCCTCATAAACCTTTGTTCACCCATAAAGTGACTCATTCTTCAGATGAACATGTTCCATCCAGGCGGCTACCAGGCTGGCAGCCGTTACTGCCAGTCGTTTCTGACGCTTGTTATAATTACAAAATTATTGATTCCCTTTACATTTCACAGATTTTTGGCAGGAGGTAGTAAAGATAAATTGATTTAGAATCCCCATTACACTGTGTAGAAGTGGTTTAATGCTTTAAAAATAGTTTGATTGAGGAGCTATCCATGTTTTTTGCCCTTTTGTTTCTACACTGCATGTATATACCCATACTGTGTGTGTGTGCGTGTGTGTGTCTGAGTGTGATTTTTTTTTTAAAAAAACTCGACTTCCCTTTAAAGCTCATAACTCTGTTTTCCCCTGCTCACCTCCTGCTCTTTGTCTCTCACTCTGTTAATTCACTACGCTGTCACCAGTCAGTGTATTTACCTAACACCGGTCTCTCCCCCTTTCCCTCTTCCTCTCTCCTTCTTCTTCTTGTCTCAATCCTTTCCTCCATCTCTGCCCCTGCGAACGGTGAGACTGTGTGAGTAAGCGTGCAGGAGATTTAGAGCGGGGATCAATAAGAAATTTAAAAATCAATGCACTTAGCGCCAGGAAATCAATGGGCCTAATCGGGATGCCAATCGCCCCAGTCAAAACAATTAAGAGGGAAGAAAAATGTTTAACAACCTCCTCTTGCTTACATAGACACAGGGGGAGCAAGGGAGAGAGTGACAGAAGCCTAAAGAGGAATATCAGAGGGAGACACAGAGGGATGAGATGAAGTGATATATGGGAAGGAAAAGCTCAGGAGAGAACGCTCAAAGCTTAGACCCAAGGAAAGAGGGATTGGAGGGAGGGGCGGAGAAAGACGGGGACTGAGGGACATAAATGGTGATAAAGAACTGGTTGGGAGTCATGAAGGACAACAGAGGAGAAAAGGAAAAGTTGACAGATGTGGATGGCAGGGCAGAATTGAATGTTCCTTTTTTAATCCACACTTTTTTGTTTAAATATTCTGCAGAAAAGGGAACGTGCAGCAGAGCTGAGGGTTACAAATAAGGTCACAGTTTGTGATCAGAAACACAAAAGTAATACCCTCCCTCTGGAAGTGGTGCTATTTGGTTCATCAAAGGCTCCAAACTGGCTGCTCCCTGTGGTCAGACACAGAACAGCGTAGCACTCATCCTCACCAGACAGCCAATCAAGCAAAAGCCAGAGTCACGAACAACCAACACTTCCAAATCAGCGACATCAAAAGAGAGGACATTTTGCTCCCCGTCGAAACGTCCAATCATACTGAATGTTTGTCAGCATGGGCGCCCAATGAGGGAGCTGCGGCTGAGTGCGGGAAACGGCAGAACGGGTTGGCGGTTTGTGGTAGGGGGGCTAATTTGGGGTCAATCAATAGATCTCCCCTCTCTCTATCTTCTGCCTACTCACCACGCTAAAATCAATGGGAAAGCCAACAGTTCCCCGCCCCAGTGTGGATTAGTGAACACACACAACTAATCAGCGAGTCACTGAAACTGACATCTCAGCTATTAACCTATTGATACGGGAGACACGTGTTGAACGCACACACACAAACACACACTCACACACACACACACTCACACACACATACCGACGCACATTCCAGCAGAAAGATCTGTGCTGCTGTAATGATGAGAGGCATTCCTCGTGATGCTCACACTAGAAGAGCATTTTGAAGTTTCTACAAAATACAAAATTTTTTATCTCACATGCAACACAAAACAAAATATCAATATTTATAAAACTTCATGGTCTTTGTGTTTTTCTACCCTCAGAAGGGTAGTAGCGTGTTATCAGATTCACCCGCAAACAGGAGGCATTTACATTTTTTTCAGGCTCTCACTCCACTAGTCTAACATCTCATCACATCAAATCACGTGCCTCTGTGGGATCCCTGGCTTTAAGGGTCAAAGGGGGAGCTCAAAATGACTCTGTGCGGACGCCAGCTTCACTCTAATTCAGGTGTCAGCCACCGACCAGCAAGCACCAGCCTCCATTAAGGAGAGAGGGAGTACGTGTCAGCGAGGGAGCGCGTGTGTTTTTGCCTGTAACGTGGTGGCACTCTGCCAGTTTGGACTGGCGCATACATTTGAGATACAAAAGAGCACTTTTGAATAATTGGTTGTCAAAATGCAAGCACATCCGAAAATTCAGAAGTTGATGGGTGATTAGAGAAACATTTCACACGGAAGCTGATAAGCGATTCAAAATACACCTGTCAGGAATCCCATTAAAGACAATAAATTGTGCAACTTAAAAGAAAGCATTGCTCAGTTTTTTTTTTCATATTATTTGTGTGAGTGTGTGTGTGTGTGTTGAAACACCTCGCTGAGTCTCCTCAGGAAGATAAAATAATATGTACCTGGCTCTTAAGAGGAGCACTACACAAGGATCATTTTTCAAAAATAACAGCCTGACTAGCTTTCATCCCTTACTTTTGAAAGCCCTCTTGTTTTCTGAGATTGCCTCTCCTTCCTCTGTTACTCCTCCCCTCCCTCCCCATCCCCTCCCCTCTCTGTCATGTTTTAGTTTTCATATGTTGGTTTTGTTCTTCCTCATTTTCCCCTTGTGTAAAAAATGAAAGGCTGAAAATAGGATGAGTGAGGAGGGTGGGGGGGAGAAAGAAAGGCAGGACCCAAAAGCAACGACTGCACATCGGTGAAATCGCTGTCTGCGGTGCTGAAGCTGTTCTCTTCTCTGCACTGACAGTTACAATACAGTTCCAAACCCTATCCATATACATCATACTCTGAAAACCAAATGTTATCCATAGACAATGCAAAATGGTCCCTTCGCCCAGTGTTGAGAGACTGTATACCAATGTGATATTCCCACAGCATGACAAGAGGAACAGCATTGATCAGCCACAGGCAGCTGCATAAAAACACCCTTTAAATCACATTCAGACATACAAGTTATTTGAAAAGATAAATCCAGCTCATGCATGTTTTTTTGAATTAGTTATCAACCATGCACATTGTAGTGTGACCGGCATTGGAAAGCAAGGATAACTGTCTTTCTCTTCCTATCTATTTCTTCTTGCTTCTTGACATCCTTTCAGCAATCCTTTTTCACACGTTAAATGCACAAAGAGAATGGAAGTGAGAGGCGTATGAAGTGGACTGAATTTCCTTCTTGTTTTTTTTTTTTTTTTCCTCCCTTCCTTCTCTTCACAGACTTTATTTCCATGGTGGACCCATAGTGATCAGCAGGCAGTCATGGCTTAGCTGACATGATTGTATGTTTAGGCCTAATCCAAACCTCTTCCTCCACACCGTGGTGGTTGTGATGGAGAGCGAGAAACTTATATGAGAGAGAGGGAGAGACATAGAGAGATGGAGAGTGAGAGAGGAAAAAAGTGTGAAACTGTATTGTTGAGATGTCCAGGCCAGTCCGGATGCATTGGTTCCGTATAACATTCCTATTCCACCTCAACAGACGGATGGTGCCATTCTGTGGCAACGCAATCCTGATTTCTCGCTTGAGACCCAATATCTGCACCATACAAATAGGGGGGCTGTGGGGGGGGAAGTGATACAGACCAGGAATACGGCTCTTTCTTCTTATCCTGCTCAGCCATATTGATGTTTTTGAGCCTTTCATTGCTCAGCCAAAAATGAAGCCTTTCAGGGCCGGAGCCATTGACAGATTAAGAAAACATATCCTATTTTGTAGAACATGACAGAAGCTCTCTTGTTATCTGAATAATATGAGCAGTGCTGAGGTGGCACGGAAAGACTGTTTGCGAAACATTGTGTGGTTAAACTCAGGGGTGAAATTACAGCCCGCTCTCACTACAAAAAAAAAAAAAAAAACAACTTCCACTGTGAAATTGAAAGTAGTTTCTCCACCGTGGTCGTAACGTCGGTTCTAATTTCTTTTTCTTTTTGTTTATCGTCTCAAAGAAAGAAAAGCTCATTATGTTATCATTTTGTTATATAACTGCTAATGGAAACATCTGTCCATGATTATTCTCCAACATCCACAACCAAAAAAAAAACACTTCATATTCCTCATTTAGCCATCAGAGAAAGGCTGAAAATGTTGAGCTATACATGGCAACACAGCTGAACCCTCACACAACACAGACGAGCTGAAAATCACTGAGACAAAATCACAGAAAATTGATCACATCCAACAAAATGACTGGGGTGACTAAAATTGGTGTGAGCTTTCTTGGGACAGAAAAAAAAAAAAACCCAACGCTGGCAAGTGCTTTCTGACAAGCACATTGTAGTTCTCCCAGCAAAGAAAAAAATGATTTTGGAATGAGCGCTAATGAATTTATACTGACATTAATTGCGATGGAAACATCTGAGCCAGGCAGAGGAGCGGACAGAGATCAACACATTCAAAGGCGAGGCCAGGAACGAGGGGCGGTGGTGGCAAAAAGAGGATGTGTGGGTGATAGCAAAAACAACAAAAGCAGAAAAAAAAATGTTGAAGAGATGAAGGAGAGAAAATAAGGTGTGCTGCAGTCATCTGGAGTGTGTAAAGGGGTTATGCTGAGAGGTGGCATGTTCAGATGCGATAGACAGAAAGAAGAGGGAGGAGGTGAGTAACAGAGAGGTACAGGGAGAACAATTGATAAAGGGCTGGTAGAGAAGAAGAGATTTAGGATTAAGGAATGAGTGTGGGGTAAAAGGAGGAGGATTAGAGGTTTGGGTGAGAGCAGGACAAAGTAAGAGAGGCAGGAGGGATGGAGGAGCAGAAACTGGAGAATGAGAGGCGCACAGAAAGAGGAAACTGTACAGGGCTTTTGACGGAGAGAGCAGGGATAAAAAGATGTATTTTTCCTGCTTCCTCTGTTGTCCTGCCTTTCCTCTGGGCAACTTCCCGCTGCTCTCCCCCTCTCTGCTGCCTTCCTCCTCTGTCTGACACAGTGGGAAGATAGGTAGGAAACCTAATCGAGCCAGACACACCGCCTGCTCTCTGCTGACACTCACAGGCGGAGGGTGGGCACTACAAATTCTGCTGACCAGCCCAGCTGAGACGCCTACTCCCAGCCTCCCCTCTCACCTATCGGTCAGACCGGCCATCATCATTCGGCACAATAGCCTGGAGGAGGCTGTGGGAGATGGGATGAGAGGGAAAGGGATGTGGTCACATACGCCAGTGACACTGCCAAGAATTAGAAGTTTGATTCTTGCTGGGAGGAGAGGGATTGAATGGTATGCTGTGGGTACCTGAAACCTGTAACCATCCACTGTAATCTGGTAATATTGATTAAATTAAAAAAAAGAGGCATTGAGTGTAAATAAGAATAAACTAATTTACACTGTTAGGTCTCTCCTAAATTATGCCAGTGCTTTAATGCTGAAGCACTGTAGATTTTTTTGATGAGATGATTAAATGAAAACCGGTTCTAGTAATGAAAATATCTCAAATTATTTGTAAGAAGGGAGGCAGCAGAATTCAGGGTGCTGACCATGAATTGCAACACGGCAAGTTCAAGTCCGACTGGGGATGTTATTCTCCTCTTTCTCCTCATTTCTCTCCTGTCAAATTCTCTCTAAAAAAAAAAAAGGAATAAAAAGCCCCCCTAATTATAAAAAATGTGTATTTAAATATTTACAATAATCTATCAATAAAGAATATGAAACGTATGCTGGTAACATCATTATCATGATTTTAGTACCGCTTCATATTAAGATAAATTAATCCTTTTTGGGCTGTTTTGAATGGTAATAACCAACCAAAACATCACATTAGAGTTTCTCCTTTTTTTATTTAATTTCTGAGATTTTAGACTGGATTGGATTTGTTTTAAAAAAAAAAAAAAGAAAAGAAAAGAAAATCATTGTTTAACACTTAAAAAAAAAGAAAATGCATCGGCTCTATGTTAAAATAGGGCTGGTGCAACAGAGCAGGTTTCGAAATAAACTGGTGTTGCTGTGGTAATGACTCTGCTGTCTAACTTGAAAGTGAAGTGAATTTTGCACACTCATGTTGCTTTTTTTGTCATGTCTCGGACTTCTTTAGAAGGTGTCTGGTAAATGATGCAATTTAACACAAAACACAGATCGCTTACGGTAAACACGCACATGTGGATGCACTGGAAGACGGATCTGAACTAAAAAGAGAAAACGTTCTTTAGTTGGTGAACTCGCGTCTGGTGTGTATTGTTTTAATTTGAAATGGTGAGGTATCAAAAAAGTGTCAACTGGTATGAACAAAAGCATGGGTGTGGTAGGATGCCAGGGTGGGAGGATGTTGCGTAGTGTTTGTGTGTATGTGTGTGTATGTGTGTGTATGGGGGGGGACGACAACACTGGGCTCTGCTCTGCAGGTAAAAATGACTGCGAT
>JAVDPK010002395.1:967481-985710 GCA_034780415.1 Cichlasoma orientale | reverse complement strand
ACCCCTCCAAAAGGTCAGTCAGTCTGCAGGGTCATCAGTCTGGGATGAAGCTGAACTTTGACCCTGAGCCCTTGATGTATTCCAACCACAAACCCTGCAGACACACTCATGTAATGGACATGTGCGGCCTCACAAGAGGTTTGTTTCATTGTGGTCATTTTTGATCAATTTATCACTTTTCTTTTGTCACTTATTGAAGTCCTGTCTGTGCCGGCGAAGCCCCGGTCTGCGCAGCTGCCGTCCTGCCCGAGTGTGTCAGGTTAAGGAAGACAACGTCATCGACAATGTGATCCATTTCAGATGATTAAGCCCACCAACGTTTATCAGCTAATCGATGCAGCGATGATTGTGAATTGCCCATTGATTATTTTCAATAACCACAACTGATACATGATTATGTTGGAGGGGGGGGGGGGGCACTCATACATGGGAAGGACAGATACTAGCCTCCACACACACAAACACACACACAACAAAAATCAACTATGCATAAATAAATGATTTTTGATTTTCCTCTATATGAAATATAAAGCTCCACAATGACTGTGTTTGACCTTTTCATTGATCTTAATGTTCTCGGTGCCAAGGTGTGTTTTTAAGAGTGTGTATGCGAAACGTATTCAGTAAATTACATTAAAATAAAACTAAGCTTGCTGTAGGCACGCCAAGCATCAACTACAACTTAAAGACAGAAAAATATAAAATAGTTAAAATGTAATTTCACATCATTTTATTTTCCAAAATGATGTGAGGAAAAATTCAACTGAATTCTTGCAGAAATTATTAAACCACGTGTTTTGCACTTTGGTGAGCATAAAGTATTCAGGGGTGGAAAGTTTACGCACTAGATGAAATCCTAATATTCTATATATCGCTCTCTGGCCCCTTCTCGTCACAAAAACGATGCATCGTGCAACTGCAATCTTTCCGCCTTAATTGAGGAACTGGCCAAACGACCTTTGACCTGCGGGTCATTAGCGCATTGTGCACCGGGCCACGGAGAGCTGCCGCACCATTTGGGAGGAGAGTCGTGCACAGAAAATGGATTATTTTGTATCGCCCCTGGTGCCTGATACCGACTGGAGTGGCCCAGCGACAAAAAGAAAAAAAAAAAAACGTACAGAAAAATGTACATCAAAGCCTCGAGGAACGATCGCGGTGTATACCATCAAACCTGAGCCAATAAACCGTTTATGAAATGAGCTTTGAAGCAGGCTGCATACACGTTAACATAAACCATAAAATTGAACGCATTGCTTGTGTGGTCTGTTTGAAGTCGATAAGGTGCAGGACAGGGTGTCAGGGTACCAGCTCATCACGCACTTTGGATAACATATAAAATATTAATAATATTCTCCAGGAGCACACTCTTTTAAAAATGCTAAATTTTGAAAAAATTTTAAAAGAGAGTGCAGGGTTTCTTTTTTTTTTAAATTTCCCTAAATGTGCAAGTACCAGTTCACTGATTAATAGACTCGTAGCATTTTGTAGATTTGATCCCTGGTTTTTTTTAAAAAAAAAAAAACTTTAGCAAACTGCTCTTACAAAAGCATTTCCCTTCCTTCTGAAAGACTCACCCACATTTGCACATTTCTTTTTTGTCTCCTCACTTTAATCATTTTCGAAAAAAAACAAATAAAGCCATATAACTACTCAGCTCCCATCCTAAATTGCAAAGATGGTCAGATCTATTCTTATAATCCGAGTGTCGGTTGTCTGCCTGGCGCTGAAGATGAACTTGCTGATTATACTTCCGTAATTAACAGCTTATTTTTAACTGCAATGCATCGAAATTACCGCACGTGTCACATTAAACACATCAAAATACAGATTAAATGCGAGGCCTTGCGTTTAAATACGACAATTACAGTTTATAAATATTACTGAACTATGTTGCAAAGGATTTTTAAAATGTTAATTTTGAAATTTAAATCGAAATACATAATGACTGCCTCAAAACTGCAGGCGTCACATCACCCTCTCAGTTTCCCGATTCAGAATAAGCCGTAGGTTCTTATTTGAATATCATGCGTACGACTTCAACAAACAGAAGTAACAACAATGAAAATGGCGCTGAAATAAACTCGACATGGTGGTTTTAAAATATTCACAGTTTATGCAAAAAAAAATGTGCAATAATATTTACATATTCCCAGAAAAAAAAGTCGAAATAAATGTGAAAATGAACCCATCCAGACAGAAAAAAGTGAAAAGAAGTCTGAAATATTCGATTGATCAATTATTGTGAGTGCAGCTGAGTATGTTTGTGTCAAGAATATCAAAAAACGGTTTGGAGGTCATTTATTTATTTTGTCTAAAACTTTGTTCAAAGTTCTCATCAAATTAAAATCGCTTTTATTTTTTTCTGGGTTTTAATTTAATCACACCTTCCCAAATAATAAACGTGTTCACTTAGAATTAAAAATGCAGATGATTGTAATAACCTATGAGCAAATCACACGTTCTGGGAGGCGAAGAGGAAATGTTAATATGTGAAATGATAATGAGGACTCTGCAATTCACCGTATAATATACTGAACATTAAACAAATTATTATCACTGCAAGACAAGAGGCGCATTAAGGAAACATAAAATAAAACATTTTAATAAATCTGAACGCATGAATATGAAAATAACGCGTCTGCATAAATTAAAAAAAAAAACTGAACACACAGACCAGGGAATGCAAATATTAGAACTATATATTAAGATTAGGTATGAATTAAGTTCGCTTGTCTGCAAAACGCCTGATCTGCTACTCGGTGCGACAGCTATGAATATGCAAGAAATCAGAGAGTTTAATGAGAAGTACCTTGCTAAATATGAGCCACAGAAAATGCAAACTGGGGGAAATAAATGATTGAAACACATAACTGGTAAGTAAATGAAAGTCGTCCAATTTCTTTGTTTTGTTTTCTTTTAGTGCAGTGGTCTGTGAACTGACCATAACGTGTGTCTCGGTCTCATGGGGTCTGAAGTCTTCTGTGGACTGTGGTTAACACTTCTCCACTTATGCTGGGCCCTATTTAATATTATGACTTTAGACACACTTCACACACGGGCATTTGACACACTCACTCGCAGTGTCACAAGTTGCAAATGAAGACAAAAACCTGAACTTGGTCCTGGCCTAAAGCGCTGAGTCTTAATCCGAGTCTAAATTACGCAGTTCGTTTGAATCTCCCAAAATATAAAGAGGCATCAGTGGGATGGATCAAAGCTTAGGACGGTGTTTTCAGAAGAAACCCAGGCTCCTTAAGATATGACACCTGGGCCCTAAATGAGATCTGTAGATTTTAATGACGAGCAAGGGTCAAAAGGAGAAAGGTGCGTATGGAAAGCACACCTGAAGGAAACCACAGCGATTATAATTTGGGTGTGGATCCCTGCAGGACTGTGCGTAAACAAAACCAACAACTGACCAAAGAATCGTTAATATTTGATGATTTTTGGGGGGGATGTTTAAGAGTCATGCTAGTGGTTTACTTTATGTAATATGATGCAGAGGCTTTTCCACACGGTGTAAGTCAAGGTTGCAGCAGAGCTGTTTGCTAAAGGATCAGGGGGCGTCGCGCAGGCAGCGCAGCGGCCAGGCGGAGAGAGGTAAGCAGCGGTCGGAAGGTGTTCACTGCCTGCGCCTCTCCTTTCCTCTCCTCTGCCGATGCGAGCTTCCTGCTCGGCTTTATAAAGCCCATAGATCCCCTCCTTTTAATTGATTTTCTCATAATTAACTCAGTCTGTCCATCGATTTCCCTTCGGCGGCGTATCAGCCCCTCGCCACCCTGAGGTGTTTTTGTGCTATCTGCGGACATTGGGATACCGACGAGCAAATATCGACCACATTGATTAAAAACCCCACAGCGGGAGTGAATCTGCCTGTAAACTGCTACCTTACAGACAACATTATGCACGAATTAAAACACAGGTTGCCCATTAGCGCGACCGGCCCGCACGAACACTCGCACCTGCACTGTGCGGAAAGAACGCACAAATGAGCCGTGGCCTTTTACAATTAGGAAGCAAACAACAAAGAGAATACACAGCGAGGGTGAATCAGCGGAACAATGGAGTCTGAGTGGAGAAAATCCCTGTAGCTGTCTCAATTTCAGCACTAATTCTCCTTCAAGCCAAGACCTGCACGCTAGCAGATGTGCATGAATTCAAATCAACTGTTGTGAGGGCTACATAAAAACAAACAATAAAAGAGAAAAAACCCACAATGCATTCAGATACAATGGAAACAAACCACACATTCCCATCTGTTTTTTTTTTTTTTTTTTATGAGACTAATAATGTGCGTGATATTACGAAGACCACGAAAGCGCTGCAGCGTGGCTTCCGTATGGGGTATGCGTAACACAGAGCACATTCCGAATCAAATATTCCCGCGATAATACAACATGCAGAGCAGGCAAGAAGACACAACGCTATTCGTCCACGGAGCAAAGGAGCAAGGGAGGACAGCAGAGAGCGAGAGAGAGAGGGAGAGAGAGGGGAGACGAGAGAGAGAGAGTCGGAACACGAGGGTTGCTCCTGTGAATTAATTTCGTTCTAATCAATAAAAAAAGAAAAAAAAAGAAAGAAAAAGCCCAGCCCCGCACAAAAAATCATTAGGACCGATATTTCTCTACCCCTCTCTCTTCCCTCCACTGCCTTTCCCCAGGACGCTGCCATGAGGAAAAGTCGGGCTCCTGCAAGTGGACTAAATACCTTTTGAATTCACACAGAAGAGAAAGATTGTGATTTGAGAAGGTGAAAGGAGGGAGTGTATGGTACAGCTGAAGACAGTAAAGGGTGAAAAGACACATGGACGAAAATAGTTAAGTCCCTGCACTCTGCCCCTAGAATAATGTTCTTGTTTTTCCTGTTTCTTTTCTTCTTCTTTTTTTCTTTTATGGGTGTGAAAATTTACCAGTGCTTCCATCGGTGAACGTCTCCATCCCCGCCATCCGAGCAGCCTGTCTGGACAAGAGAGGGATGGAGAGCAAAATGATGGGGGAGAGGATACGGGGGAGGCAGAGGTACGTGAAAGGGGGGCCACTGTGTGTTTGTGTGGAGGGGCAGTTGATCTGGGTTAGGGGCTCAGCATTAAACTGAGGGGCTGGGGCTAGGTGGGGGGTTGGAGGAAGGGGGGGGGGGTTGCTGGGCGGGGTGGGGGTGGGGGGTCATATGGTAACACCCTAACCTTTCATGTCCCCCTTCTCTAGCTCTCTCTCTCTCTCTCTCTCTCTCTCTCTCTCGCTCTCTCTGTCCCTCGTTGTCCCTTTTCTCTCTCCATCTCTCACCCCCGACGTATGTCTCTCAGCGGTTTCCATGGCGACCCGGTGGCTGTGGCGCTGCTGCTGCTGCTGAGGAGAAAGAGGCGCGCGTGCACGGTACAGGGAGGAAGAGGGGAGCGAGGCGAGACGGTCGTCTGAAAGTGCAGGCAGGGGGATCACGCCACATCTGAGGTAATGAACAATCAGCAGCATTTGGGAGAGTTAATCATGGCCGCACAAACAAACCTCGCGCTCTCTCCAAGATGCCAGTTTGGCACTTTGATGTTTATGGCGCTGATTTATTTTGCGGGTGGGAGACCTTTAAAGGGCCCGGCGTGACCCAGGCGCTGAGAGGCCTGCATAATGAGCCGATTAAAGCACGTATAAAAGAAGCAATAAAGTTCCTGCAGTTAAAGATCAGAATAAATCCACGTTAAAGGAGGTTTTACTCCAAGTTCTCCAACTTCTTGACACGAAACATGTGATTCTGACACAGCTGAGCGGGTTTTCACTCGGAGCTCTGCTGCTTTGAATATGAGGCCTCCTCAAATTGGCCAGCCATCTATATGCTGCCACCTGCAGGTCGCAAAAGCAACACACACGCACACACACACACACACACACGCACGCACGCACGCACAGATCACTGCTTTCTGCCCAGCATGAGCAAAGAAAGCTGCAGCTCACAAACACAGTGACTCTAACATGGTTTTATGTTGTATTTGATTTACCAGTCCAAAGGGTCTGGCATTAATTAAGCAAGTACATTCAACCCGATTCTCTGCAATAGAAAAGTATAATTTCTAATGAACCATATGCAAAACCATTTTAATTAGAAATGTAATTTAGGCAGCTGGTTTCTGAAAAAAAGTGCTCATATGTTGTATTTCACAAAGCTTGCGTGGACTCCGCTGTGACTGACCACCAACCACAGAGATAAACCAAGGAAGATGGCTTTGGAGAAGATTACCTAATCTAATTTTTTTCCCCCCTCAATAAAAGCTGCAGCATTTCCCCCATCAGAGCAATGTACGATGTGCTGCAGGGTATACATACAATAACAGCAGCCCCAGCGGGCCCACTGAAGGCTATAGTGTCTATCAGCTTTAGATGACACGTTTCGATAGGAGACTGATTTAGGCCTGAGCTACCACGAGATGACTTGAGTCTCCATCCAATCAACGAGGTGAGAAGAACACCTGCGGACAGTGGAATAAAGTCTTCAGGAGGATGATGACCAGTCCCCTGCCACACAACCCAGCATTACATTAGCTTTTGCACCCCAATACAATTTGCACCATCGAACACAAAACCACCTCTGATCGTCTCCGTGAAGTGGTTTAGGCAATCAGCTGAACATTCACTTCACCAAATGTCCACGGTGCCATGGCGTAGAAAAATGACAGCTTTGTATAGTTTTCCTCCAAGTTATATTGTGGGTAATAGAAAATGAAAACACATGTTGAAACTGGTTGATTGATTTAAAAAAGAAAAGAAAAGAAAGAGTATGGTTTTATTATGAGCAATTTTGACTCCATCATTGTTTTCCTTTTGCCACGGCTTCCACTGGCTGGATGGTTTCCCAGCCACATGCACTAAAACGTCTACAAAACCCTTACCTGGATGTAGATTGGGGAGTTTCTTGACTGAAAGCTGCTGCTGCTCTGCTGAAGCTGCAAAGGAGGGGTGATTGTGGCAGCAGAGATGGGGTGTGGGCTCTATGGGTCAGCAGCAGCAGCCTAGGCTGGGAAGATGGCAGACTTCAGGAGTTTGCTACGGCTCACAAACTCAAATCCTGTTAATCAGAATCAAAAAGACCCTTTATCTGTAGTGCTACCTCGATCAACGGAAAGTCAAGATGTTCTTCAAAGAAATAGTTTGACTTTTTGAGTGAGACACTCGTTCACTTTCTTGTAGAGTTAGATGAATAATTCTCGTGTCTGCTTGTAGGATAAAGAGCTGGAACCGGCAGCCAGCTAACTGCTGATAGCCTGGCACAAAGACACTAGAAGGGCACTGAGATATCACAACCTCTCCATCAAGTCCTGCAAGATTTTCTTGGTTGTGGAAGTTTGCAGACAAACATACAAATGAGACAAATGATCTCTTTGCAAGAGATCATGGAGCTGGTAGTTGATACATTTACCCAACAGCATCTCTGAAGCATGTCCTGTCAAAAATTGCTTGTGAAACAAACTATATTTGTAAGTGTTGAACAAAGTACATTGTGTTAGTTAGCATGCTTTAGAGGGGCCAGCGGGTGAAGCTGCCTGCTGGAAAAATATACCACTGGACAACTCATCATTGTGTTAAGCATCCTGACTGATTAGGAGATTGAATGGGAAGTTTGCTGGTTTTGCAGAAGGTTGGGGGACATTCAGCAATCCCATACCAACTTCAACCTAATTTTGTTGGGCTTCACAGAAAGATAAAAAAAAAAAGAAAAGAAAGAAAAATCAGAAGAAGGTGATGGAGGAGCCTCGTGAAGACTTTTCTAGCAGATAGCTGCCGGACAGAAATAATGGTGGGACGTGTTGTGTTTCGTCCTTGGATATTTGCGAGCATTATGTTCCTGAGTGTTCCAGATATGCGTCCCAATTTCTCTGACAAACACATCTCTCATAGTGGCAGGGCCATCCAAGAGGGAGTCATTGTTCAGAGGAGGAACATGGCAGCATCCTTTGAGTTAGACCTCAGTAGTTTTGCAGACTTCTTAAGCAGAGCGTCTGGGGATCCCTGTGGGCATCACGTCGATGGTTTTGCTTTTGAGGCTGGGCGTGGTGAGAACTGGGCTTTCAAAAATCTCAGTTTTCCCCAAGGCAAGCCTGGGGCAGTTTAGCTGGCCATCAAACAAGGCATACTCTGAACAGAGGAGAAATGGCCCTATCAGGTTTTTCCCAGAGGGCTGGTCCCGCTTACTGTTCTCCATGATGGCAACTCAATAATAAAACTTCATTTGTACACTCAGCAGCTTTTTAGATGTGGGGTGTTGCCAGAGTGCTCTTAACTGATCCAGTAATGGTGGCATCTTTAAAGACAGCGTTAAGCATTGTGACATGGACACAACAGTGTATTAAATATTTAAGACAAAAAAAGTACTCTTATAGCTTCGTTGCACAGCACTGCCGCAGCAGCCTGCGTGGACGAGCAGTTAAATAAATATAAGCGCTAAGATACAACATTTTACAAATTAATTATAATAAAAAAACAAGACTTATTTGGGGGTTCATTAACGTGGTGAACATAACATGAACTAATTAGGAAAAGTCATTACCTGTAAAGGGTGCTTGTTTTTGTTTTGTCTTTAAGAGTGAAATGAGGTGGCTCTTCAAAGTGCCCTTTAGCTGACATTTACATCATTTATTCATGTGACCAAGGAGCGTGTTGGTCCACATCAGAGGACTTCATTACGTCCAAGGAGGCCCACGGAGAAGACCTCACAGACCATCAGGAAGAACTGCCATCTGTGTGCCACAAATCTGTTAATGTTACAGTTAAAGAAAATTTTTCTAGTTTGATGCTACTTATTTTTTGATGTCCAAAGATTCTCTGGATTACATTAGACAGCTACATTTGCATTATGCCATACACGAAGGTATGCACGTCTTTCTTTTAAAGGGGTGCAATCTTTTGGGAGGCTGTAATGATGTAATCTGGAGCAAGGCTATAAAGATATTTAGAAATGATTCCAAACACCGTATCCCTTATTGTCAAATATGACCCATTTTTACATTTGACAGCAACAAAAATACCCTACATGTCATTATTTTAACCCGAAATCTGATTACTTTCCTAAAGTGACCCAAATACACAAAAAGAAAAATATTTTTTTTTACATTTTTTACTGATGCTACAAATTTTTGTACATCGAGTCTGTTCCAGGTCAAATTTGACCCCATATCTATTGTGATCGTTTTTAGGTCTACCAGTGTGAGTCAAATAAAATAAAATGATGGCTTTATGGAATCTGAAAACTGTGAAACTCTACATGGCATATCTGTGGATTTTTTCCCTATGGGACAGTGGTGACAGGGTTCAAGGAGGACCTTGACACTATCACGGGAACCATCTATATCTTCAAAACATTTGAGGCAATCAATATGAGGCAAAAGATCAACATCTCAGCTTTTATTTCCAAGCATTTAGATCCTGATCCGATACACAGTTCAGAAGATATAAATGCACAGTCTGCACAAGCAAAACCCAAATCTGAAACTGAGCGTAGACATTCAGCGCTATTTATTGTTTGAATAATCGATGTAACAGGACACACCTGGGCAACAAAACACACCTGTCAGTCACATGTTCCGACACTTTTGCTCGCAAGAAAAATTGGTGGATTCAAACCAAAGGTGCCATCTTCTGAACTGTGTGTCAGATCCAGCTGTAAATACCTGGAAATAAAAACTGAGATGTTGATCGTTTGTCTCACGTCATCTTTTAAAGTCAAACCCAAATGTTTTCAGTCTATAGGCAAAATAAAGGGACTGGCTTCACTGTACCAGAACTTTTGGAGGGGAGTGTACATGTTGGGTTAATTAGTGATTTTAAGGTAGATAAAGTGCCTGAAATGTATAGAATAAAGTGTTTAAAGTTAAAATGTGGTTTGTAGTCAAAATCACCTGGTGGTGTGGTCAATAAGACTAGAAAACTGCAATATAAATGAAAACACACTGCGTGCGCAACTGTTTGTGCTTCTGAAAGCACAAGGACCCACAATGTAAGAACATAATCTAATTTAAACAAATTAGAATCCACTTACTCTGAGCTGAGATTAACAGTGCTCAAAAGACGGGTTGGGGGTGTCACAAGATTATAATGGCACCTGATTGGGGGTGTCACAAGATTATAATGGCACCTGAGCTGCCATTTCAGTGAGTGTGGGAAACGTGCAGATCCCACATACACAGTGTTACCTGCCACTGCTCCGAATGCACAGACTAGTTTGCAAAAGCAAATTGTGTGTTCTATTATTTATAAATGGTACCTATGAGAACTTTTTAATGATACAGAAGTGAGGACAGTTATATTATGGATAGAATATGAACAGTATGCAAGGGTTAAAAGTTACAGCATTAAATAGCTTTAAATGATAATACTGTTATCATTTAAAGCTACACTTTAGGTGCTATCAACAGGAAGTTATCTTGGAGACAAAAAGAAAACCCTATTAAATGTCTCATCTCTAAGCCAGTGAAGTGCAAAAGAAAGAAATTAAGTGGCACTAGAGATAGCAGGTGTGTTATTAACATGTTGGAGGCACACACACCATTCTTGGACTTCATCATGCTGCTCTTTTAGAGCAAGAAGAAAGAATTAAGGATTTCATCCACAGCCACTTGCATCCGACGTCCCACTTCAGACCATTTCGGGGCAGCGAGAGGACACGCAGTTTTCAAACTGTTCAAAATGACCTTAGAGACAAGACAGACAATTTCAGAATATTACAGGTGGTGAAAGCTTAAATAAGCAATAAATGTAAACAGCTTTAGGCCATCAAAACCTTTATTATTCACAAGAAGTAATTTCTAATATATAAAGACTTCCACAAAAAAAAAAGAATTGACCTTCATAAAGTAAATTTTTCTTGAACAAAAATGATTGTTCATTTTTTTTTTAATCTTCCCATGAAGCAATACAAACATACATTAATTAGTTCCTTTAACAAATACACACAAAAGTAAACATGGAAATGTCCACTGTCCCTTTCTGTGCCCGGTCCTGCAGAGACCTGCACTTCAGACAGTGTCTGCCTGCTTAAGTCGCGCCTGTATGAAGGGACTTAGAGTGAGGGGGCTTATTGATCGTCCTCCGTGAGTGAAGTCCAGGCATTAGTTCCAGCAGGGTGAGTCGACAGCTGTCCATGAGCCACTCTACTGGGCCTACATCGCAGGGCTGAGTGGAGCTGGGATGTACACTTTTGATTTTGATCTCCCCAACATCACTTCTATTGACCGATGCACTGTCCTGCGCTTTACTTGCTGAGAGAAGCACTTGCTGAGGCCTAGCTGGAAGCCCGGACACAAGCCACCGTTGCATTATCCAGGCTGCCGTTGACAATCTTGTGATGATGAATCTTCCATGGTCTGTTGAGACCTAGCCCTAATCACTGCTGTCATCTACTGGCAACTGCTGTATCCACTGACCACAGCAATCACAAGTTGGGTTATCATGGTACACACGGCTGGAAATTCCAGTGTTTGTTATCTAGATATAGACGTGTGGACTCTCCAAAGTTACACACTTAGGTCAATCTGTAGTGAGAGTAGCCCACTTTTCCCATTACATTTTTTTCTTTGAAGACCAGAAACTTTTATTGGCAGGTTCCTTTATACTTTTAACAGATTTTAATAAGAATTGCCACATAATACTATTATTATTCTTTCAAACCCCAAATTTTGGGAAAGTATCTGGCAATGAAGAATGATGTTTTGATTAAAACGATGATCCTTTTGTGTTTGGGAATTTCAAATATATGTTGGAATCTAAATGCCCACTGCCTACACATTAAAAAAAACAAAATAAATGATAAATAAGGAGTTTGGCACGACTGTGCATTAATGTGTGTGTTTTTAAATCAACCAAAATGTAGTATTCTGTATCATTTGTGGTAGCCCAGTTGCCTTAACTTTATTTTTAAGACACATAATACTCTGAGGGGCTTAGTACTTGATCCTGTGACACAGATCAAGCTTGCTTGTTCCAGTTCAATGTGACTAAGAAAAGAAAAAAATCTTGGTCATCCAAGTGTCCTATAATGTAGCACCTGTGCATAAAGACAAAGGGAAAGTACATTGATCTATTTTTTATATTTCATTTAGAAATAGTAAATTTCCAACTAAAATTTGACAGTTCTTTAAAAAAAAAAAAAAAAAATTAAAGGCTTGTTATGAACACAAAGAACCAATGGTGAGTTATGCCATCTAGTGGTGGTTACATAGAACGCAACTACAAAAGGAGGCCTCAAAATGCTTCCAAGCTTGCCTGTACCCACTAATAATTACATTCCTTCCTTCTCTGTTCTTCAAGTTTAATATAATACACCCCAGAGAGTCTTATCAGTTTATGAATCCTAGTGAGTCTCTGGGTGCCCACCCATAATTTTCTTAGCTCTCAGCAGCCTTCGGCCCTCCTCGTAGTCATCTTGGTCCACACTGATGAGTAGGCGCACACCCTCTGAGCCGGCTGCATTCCTCAGAGAGTCTGTGATGAAGACTCCCTTCAGGGCCTCCAGCAGAGCTCCGCTCAGATAGTCACTCCAGAAAGCCTCAAGGTTGGCCAGCTCCGTGAACTTGATGTCGCAGACGATGGAACCCAGGTCTCTGGCACGCAGCAGCGAGTTTGCTTGACTGAACAACTCAAACTGCCGCTCCAGTGGCTGACGCTTGTCCGAGGAGACGCCGCTGCGGAGC
This sequence comes from Cichlasoma orientale, assembly GCA_034780415.1. Lineage (NCBI taxonomy): Eukaryota > Metazoa > Chordata > Actinopteri > Cichliformes > Cichlidae > Cichlasoma > Cichlasoma orientale. Next base: position 973,040 of record JAVDPK010002395.1, on the reverse strand, counting down.
GCCGACTCGTGCTCCAGGTATTCAGCCCGGACACGCAGGCGAATATCTGATAATGGCAGAGGGAGGAGGAAGTAATGATGGACAAAAGGGTGAGTGGCAGAAGGGAGAGAGTGAGGGGTCAAAGTAATGATAGTGAGTGGAAAGAAGTGAAAAATGAGAGTAAGGCAAAAATAGAGCGAAAAAAGGGCGAAGGAAAGTGAAAGATTAACCAAAAAAAATAAGAAAAAAAAGTAGAAGTCAGACAGCGGACAGAAAAGGAGGGGTCGTGAAGTTGAAACAAAGGGGAGAGAGAGACAAACATAATGTTAAAAGATGGTTCAGTCAACTTTATGCAACACATTAAAGCATAAAAAGGCTCAGAGTTTCTAAGAGGAGGATTACTAACTGGACTGAGCATTGTACACTTAAATATTTCATTTGACCAATTCCTGACAAAATACGCAAATATGGTGGTGGAACAGGGCAAATTGTTATTTACAAAGGGCACTGGACTTAGACCAACCCATGTGAACTTTTGTGCTCAATACAACTACAAGCCCCTCTGTTTCAGTGAAAGATATTCAGAGCACTGAGAGAAATCATCTTTGGCTGATCCAGTTGTGTAGATCCTTTTCTTTCTTTTTTTTTGGATAGGCAATTCCTTTACAAGTACTCAGTTTTTAGCAACATGACTGATTCAGAAGAAGCTGGTGCATGAGAATTTTCTGTATGACAGCCTGCATGATCCTCATAAATCAAATGAACTTGGCACCCTGAGCAAATATTGCAGTGGGAGTAACAAAAACAACTCAGTAGTGCCAAGCCCAGCAGTGGCTTTTGTTCCAGTTGGGTGTTTATTAAGGGCAGATTCATTCAGATCGAAATAGTTAATGCTGAGAATAGATAGCGTCTGGAGTTCCGCAGTAACAGGACTGGTGGTCATGCAACAGCACAGCGAGAAAGATTAGAGGATACATACTGTACTGAGCAAGAGCAACGCTGAGATCATCTCCCATGTCATTATTCCAGAGCTCCAAGTGGGAAATCAGCTTCTGACGGCTTTTGCTGCAACAAAAATCCATTTCTCCCATTCAAACCCCTTCAGTAGACGTAAACAGTATTTACCAGCAACATTTCTTCCAGAAACATTCTTATTAGAGTCTCAGTGAAATAATGTGCAGAAGCGGCTTTTTCATATTTGCATCTAAAATGCGCGATGAAATTTTAAGCAAAAATAAATAAATAATTTTTTTAAAATAAATAAATAAAAGCTTACAAAAAGGAGGGCTGAGACTTAAAACAATGGCTCAGAAAAATATAAAATCTGCTTTAAATGGTAGAAGGCGAAACTTATTTTGAAGAATTAAGCAGCACATGGTCACATAACAGAATACATCTTCGCATGAAATGGATCCAGTTATTTCTGTGAAACTCACGCTCGACTCTGACAAAGACAATAACCAGAGCATAACGTATTATTACAAGACACCAGTCTTGAACTCTTAATCGAGTCTGTACCAGTTAACACAGCTCAAGTGTAGCGACAGTATTTAACATACATGTTTTGACTTGAGTCACATCTGCCCCTCTTTGCAGCCGTATTTTGTTTGGGGCTTTAGGGAATAGCACGAGACTTAAGAGGGATAAAGTTTGGAGAATGCCAACATTAGAAATGCAAATGTTGAATTAAAGCATCGATTTTGCATCTCTTAACATTTGCAGGAGAGCAATAAGCAAACAGTGGCTTTGCAGTCACACTTCACAGGTCTGTAATTAGATTACTATAAAAACAGACGACTGGTTCAAAGGGGACACTGAATCAATACGATTTTAGGATGCTAAAAATATGCAGAGTTTGAAATGAAAATCATCTGAATTAAACTCGTCTACAAAAGAGATGCAAGAGCAACAGTTTTCCCTCAAGAAGGAATGATGGTACGAGGATATGAAGTGCCAACATTTCACAAGAAATCCTTAAATTATTAATTACATTTTTGTTTATTAAATATTGTCTGTATTACAATGTCTGAATAAATAATGTTAGACTAAATAACTTCTCTTCAGGTCAAATCAACAATACATCCAGATAGCAGTTTGGCACATTACAGTCAGAAAAACCTTTTTATTACGTAAATTATCACCATCACTAAAGTATTCATCGCTTTTATATGTTCATTTAATATTTAGTAGAGTACTGCAGTTTGGCCAGGACTATAAATGAAGGCCAGCATTACAGGTACTCCAGTGATCGCTCACTCTACCTTTTCTCTGGTTTAATATTATGAAATAAATGCTCATCTTTATAGAGCAACAATTAGTGAAGAGCAGTAAGAGGCCAATAGAAACTCTACAGTCCCACAGCTGACCTGGAAATACACCTACCAAACCAGAGGGCTAATGCAGAAGAAGTTGGGATTACAAAAATGCAAGTTCCACACAGAATTAGGTTTTTGTTTGTTTTTTTTTAATTTTGTCCAGTACGTTCACAAATCAGTAACTTCTCACCACTACAAATGCACTACCCCCCCGCAAGTGTGTCGGTGGCTGCATCATGCTGTGTGGAGGCTTCTCTGCAGCAGCCCGTGAAGGTAGAGGGTAAACTGAATGCAGTAAAACTCCTGAGAAATCTTGAAGGAAACCGTTTGCATTCTGAGCAAGATACTTTTCAGCACACCCTGCCCCCCACACAACCCACAGACTTGATTTCACATCAAAGTCTGCATCTGATTTAATTAATATCAAAAATTAAATGTCAAGTACAGCTCACTGTGGCAAGCAAACCGATAAATCTGCAGTTTGAGCGTTTAAGAATTTTGAGGTGTGAACTGTCAAAGAATTACTGCAAATTACTGCAGATGATCTAACTTTATAGAATATTCAGTACGAACAGAGCAAAATATGAAGTCCAAGCACCAATTTGACCTTTTGAATCATTATGGTGTGTAAGGGCTGAGGGTTCGATAAACACCTGCCCTTCATGCAATTACTCCATTTATGGATGTCCTCCATTTCGCCTTCCCATTTCATACTGAGCAGGATGGAGGCAGAGATAGTGACACTGAGGAGGAGCCCATTTAAAACCACAGGAACACAGTGATAGTCATTTTGTTAGGGTTACAGAGCACTTCACGCTTCATCACACACAGAGACATCCACTTAGACAGGACATTAGGAACCACAGCTTTCATTTTCTCACTTTAAACACCAAGTCCGTTTGGCTCCTCATCTCACCCCACCAAGAGGAGTGGAGGGGAAAAAAAAAAAAAGTTTAAGTACCCATTTACGAGGAGTCACTTGGCACGGAGAGCTTCAACTCTTTATCGATCCATTTTTCTGTTGAACAACTGACCAAGAGAGTGGAGAGTTAGGGGGGGTATTGAGAGACAGGCAAAATATCTGTGTCTGCCTGATGAACTTTTTCCCCATAGATTTAAAAAAAAAAAAAAAAAAAACTCATCTGTACCGTTTTGTGTAGTTTGAATATTTACTGTTCATTCTCTCCTTCTCTTTGTGTGTGTGAGGATATAGTTTTCCTGACACACAGGTTGATCTGTTTAGAACTGCGAACACACAGAAAGGAGAGAAACAGACAAGCACAAGCGAGTTGGATATTGGTTAACTGGACTGTTCTTCCCCCCCAACATCAAGCAGGCATGGCACAGCAGTCATTTCTCAGTTTCAATGAGGCTTCTGTAAGGCCATTAAGTTTGTAATGCCAAGATAATCAGCTCGGGAATGCATTTACTGTTGCTCTCAACTATAACATGGTATTATCTAAGTGGGATGCTTGGATTACCCTTACTTTGGTCAAACCTCTTAACCTTACCTTCACCAACCCACTTTTTTTTTTTTTTTTTTTTTTAAACCCACACCATTAAATCAACAGTGCCCATTAAACCAAGTAAGGGCCTTCACAAGCACCCCATTTAGACAGCACAAAAACACTACTGAGCTGAAGGTACAAACACCTTTAAGACATTTGTAACAACAGTTGTCATATTGTCAGAATGTAATTGAGATACTTCACTGAAAATGATCTAAGAGATGAATCATGACAAGAGTATTTGAGGTCTGTTCAAATGCTATGGGCCAGCATTGGACTGAACTGCCCTATCTATCTCTGCTCCGTCTTGACAAACGCACAGCAGGGCTCACACAGGGCACAGAGATAAGATACAGCATGAGCTTCCTTCAGCAGAGCACAGTTCGGTGATATTCCCCAGAACGGCTTGAGTAAAGGTTACACAGGCATTTTTTTTTAAAGCGCTGTCTGTTGGCAGCCATTTTAGATTCGTTGCAATGGAACAGGAACAGGACTCCATGCCCAATTAGGATTTTTTTTTTGTGTGTATCTCGAGCATCCGGAGCCGGCAATGTGGAGTTTCAGTTTGCCAAGTTAATTTGAGTCAGTTCAATCACAAGGCAGCTATTTATAAGCTTGGTATGTCTCCAAAGGGTTCAACATATGCAGTGATAACTTATACTTTCACAAACATGTCCAAAATATTTATGTTTTGTCTTTGCAGGATATGCACTGCTCTCTGTTGCCTCTGTGTTAAACTCTTCAGAATTTCAAACCTAATTTATATCTCACTGTAACCTCAACCACGGATAACCTAAATCTTTATTTGGGTTGGTCGTCAGATACTACATATTCTTTATAAACAGAATCAGACCTCATTTAGTCTAAACAGTTTTCACTTCTATATTACTACTGAAACTTTTACCACAGCTAAAACCTCCATGATTTCATCTGGTGTCATGTCCTCTAATAGAATTTAGAAACTCCACCTTCTCACGTGAGCAAAGGCGAGGACTGGTGGATCACGGCCATTTATTCTACCTTTGAGAATATGCGTCATTCAAACTGAATAGCAGAAGGCTGAAGCACTTGGCTTCAAGTCTGGTGACTCCCTTGACTGGCTGTTGAATTTTATTGATGTCAGCAAAGCAGACATTTGTTTTCTGCAAGCTTCACTGTTAGGCTGAAGTTGCCTTTCTGCTTTTTGGAATTCAGGTGGTCCAAGAGAAAAACTAGACTTCTGCAACTTCTCTTGGCTCACTTTTCAGGCTTTAGAAAAATAAAGCCCGTGACTAGAGGCTTTGACCAATTAGGTCTTTCCTGAGAGAGAATTGGCTGTTCTACAAAGAACACGTGTGACACCCTTCATATGATGAAAAGTTTAATGAACTGTGGAAAATCCTGCAGGAAAATTTGAAATGACAACTCTGAAATGGAGGGCGGACCTGATCAGAAAGAGCCTAAAACCGAGTCTGACAATACACGCACATGCTGTATTTTTCCTCAGTTACTACGCTGCCAACTTAATTTTCCTGTAAGATTTAACTGTGTTGCAGTGGTTTCCTAGGTTGTGTAGGTAAATTAACCATACAAAGAAGGTGATGAGTAGCCATGCTATCAGTGTGGCTAACAGTTTAGTAGTGACAGTAACCAGCGTCATATTTATGTGCATTTAGAGCATGCACGTGTAGGCCTGTCACAATAACAAATTTTGCTAATCGATTAATTGTCTCAGAAATTATTGCGATTAACGATAATATTGTTTGGACATAAGGGGT
>JAVDPK010002395.1:946861-967381 GCA_034780415.1 Cichlasoma orientale | reverse complement strand
CCAGAGGATGGCAAAAGAACAGCGCCTTTTGCCATCCAGCGTCTTCAGTAGAGAGAGAGACACGAAGAAACGATAAAGCCGATAAATATAAATTGTCTACCTCATTTTAAGTTATCGTACGATTAATTGATTTATTGTTTATCGCGACAGGCCTATGCACGTGTGCCTATAATCATCTAGTTGGAAGGGGTTAGGACTATACTTTTATTTTCAAGACTTATTCACATTTACTGGCTATTACAGCTGGACATATTTGTGAAAATAAGTTAAGTTCCCCTGATTTCAAATATCAGGGAGTTTAAAAATACTTTTGCTACATGCTTCCTCTTTTGGTATAGTCTGAATAAAATCAAACTGACTCAAGGTTTTTCCCAAGATCACTGCTTTGTATTTGAGGCTTACTGCTGAGGACTCTGTTAGTTCTGTGAAACACTGACACCAATAACTCTTGGCAGAAATAGGTAGGAAGCTAAAACTCTCAAATATATATTTTTCTCTCTTCCACAGTGCACAACACTAAAGAACATTACAGGATGATATTTTGAGAGTAGATTATGTTTTCTGAGGGAGACAGGGTAAGGAGCAGCTACATTATGATACACAAGCATCGTATACAGAGCAAAGCGGCAGCACCAACCCCTGCTGTAACAAGGGGGAGAGCCTCTTTTACCTTAGGCATCGGCCCAGACTCGTGAGAGAGCGCATGACTGAGTTGATCACGCACACTGCAGTATGTGCGGACAGAGTGGAGTGACAGACTTTTTTGTTTTGTTCCTCAGTCTCCATGATCCATTGTGTCTTAGGTTACTCGATCTGAGTCACAATCTTGAGTCAACCTGGTGGAATCAAATGTGGAGTCAAGACAGCAACAGTTTATAGTCACAGGCACATCACTCATCCTGAGTAGCTAAGAAAGGCTGTCCTTAATGATTTCTTCTTCTTTTTTTTTTTCTTTTTTTTAAATGAAGTCAGAATCATCACGCTTTTGTTGTAATAAGTATTTCTGACCAATAGGCAAAGATGGACATTCAAAAGAAGTTTGGGAAAGTCTACATGAATGACTACGAAAACTTCACACAAAGAGAAACTGATGTTAGCATTATCTCGGTCTTTTTGTACGAAGAGAAACTAGCATTGATTTATTAAAGGCAGATAGTAGTTGAAATATGGAAAAGGACGTTGACAATGGATTACATAGTGCAGCTTTTCAGTGGAGTTAGACAGTTTCAAACAACTGCCAAGAATGATTTTTTTGGGATATGTAAGGTTTGACAGTTGTCAGAACCACTCTGTTTCAAGCTTAGCAATAAAGCAGAACAATGGCTGTATCTGGTAGTGTCTGGACACTTGTATTGGGGAAAAAAAAAAAAAGGACGAAAGGACAAGACACAGCCTACCAGACTGCACTCTTAACAACAGCAGCTGAACACAGTCCAAAAGGTTAGAGTAAAGGTGGAATGAGGGAAAAGAATGTAAAGAAGTCTCAAAGGGAGAAACTCATAAAGCAACAAAACTCTCTGATGTTGTATAATTAATGAAGACAGTTAAAGGGTTATCACTAAGTTTCAACAATGTCATAGTGTACCAACAAAAACACTATGTGCAACAGCTTTAAAAATAGGGATGATGCCTGCCAGCTTAAAGGGAAATGAACACGAGGCATCACATTGAGTTCTTAGACCTAAAAAGTAGCTTTAGGATTTTTTTAAGCACATTCGGTACCGACATAAAAAGTATGACAGCTGTGGTCTGTGCAGCAGAGATAGATGCATAGCTTTAGACTGTAATGCAGTCAGGAGTTTTCACCAAATGTGACACTGGGTTATATATAAATGTATATATAAATAAATACTTCCCCCCCTCAACACTATAACATGTTTTGACTCCGTGCATCTCCGGGAATAGTTAAAATACAGTGGCACTTGCGAGCACACCCCCTTCCACATATTTATCTGGTACTAAAAGTAGGTGTACTGCTCTCTGCCCTTTAATTTGTCCAGCTCTTCTGGAGTCTGTAAATAACACGTCAAACTTTCTCACTGCTCTGTGGATTTCCACAAAAGGCAGCAAAAACACAGCTGTATGCTAGCTTTGTAATGTGCATTTTCTTAAGCAGAGTTTGGTATCCAAACTCTAGCTGAGTTTTAGGATAGATAAAACAACATCAGAATTAAGGAAACTAAACAGGAAGTATGATGATGCCGGGGAGATGTTAATAGGCTGAAAATTAAATATTTATTTGTATAAAGAAGGAAAAATGAGCTGCAGGATGACGGTACAACAGAACACAAAACATTTTAAGAATGCATGAGCTGCACTTACCACAGGACACTTTGTGTGGTGCAGGGGGTGGAGGCAGAGGCTGGCCTTGCCTGCTTATTTTCTTGGACCTACGGCTCCAGCCATTTCCCCTCTTCTTCCTCCGCCTCCTTGTAGATGGCCCAGCCACAGGAGGGTAAATATCTGACAGAAAACACACAGGATGAGTTCAGGATCACAAGACATAAGCAAAGAGTACTTTTTGTCATTTCATCTAAATTTCACTGCCAATATTTGCTCACAAATCTTTTTACATCACAAAAAATATCAAATAGTCAGAATCAAATAGTCAGAAATGTCAGCAAAAGGCACAGAGTTGTGTCCCCCCACCCCCACCCCCAAAAAAAAAAAAAAAAAAGGTAACACCTTAATGGTACAGGGACCCATCTTGTGTACATGCAGAGTCAACCACCAAAGGCCAAGTTTGAGCCAGGAAAAACCTTTTTAAATACATTATACATATATTAATTAAATACTGTATAAATATATTTATTTCTACCCTAACAGGGTGGAATGATAACAGAAAGGTTGGAAAAAACATTTTGAGTATAAAATATTCAAACTACTGATTTTGGACAGTCTGCGTGTAATCCAGCAGTCTGAAAACACTGAAGACTTTATTCCAGGCTGGCCAAATACTAAAGTACAGTGCACTTACCAGTTCCTAATTGTTGTGTGAAAGATGCAAGGGGAGTGTCTGTCTGTCTGCAGCTGCTACTCATTCCAGAAGTACACACCAACTCTGTGCTCTCTATGTTATACCTCTGCCCAATTCTCTCTGGAGACACTGAAAAGCATAAAAAAGACACAACACATAATGGCAAACCATTTGAGATTAACAACAGCAGCAGACAATCTCAAAATCCTCACCTGTCCTCCTTTTCTTGTGGGACACTAAAGGCAGCAGATCATGACGGGTAAGGACTCTTAGAAGTTGCAGGAGTGGCTCCAGGTTTCCATCACTGAGGTATCCTCTCCTCTCAAGCTGTAGCAACAGCTCAAGGCCACTCTTGGGTTTTGGGTCCAAAACGGGGTACTGTGACCCCTTAGACTTTAACTGCTGCCATGCTTTTAGCAGTTGTGGACTCGGGGCCACACCTGAATCATCTGAATTGTCCTCACGAGGCTCAACTGTCCAGCCTGCTGGATCAAGAGGATGTGTTGCAGAGCAGGTTTCGTCCAGAAGGAACGACAGCACTTCAATGTCAGTCTCTGTCAGCTGAGAACCGACTACTTCAAAGACTTCATGGAGAGACAACATCCCATAGTAGTTGAGGCACTCTGTTTCATCCCAGTACAGTGAATCCCTGAGCGGGTAGTCTTGGTGATGCACTGCAGCCATGGTCAGGGTTTGCTTACGGACCGCCCTCTACCTTTCCACCAGTGACAAGACTATTCAGGACATAAAAACACACACATAAAATTTACTGTTATCAAAGTTTCTCAATGTACAGTAAGATGCATCCAACTACCCATATAAACCTGATAAGTACAGTACAGTAGGGTTGGGCACTGAACTCATTACTTTTTAGGGTACTGACCAAAATATGTCAGTGCTACTATCAATCTGTGCCAAATTTCAGTACCAAAGAACATTGGATTAGAGGAAGAAAGACAGTGAGACCACGTGATGTCACTCCTGCAATGTGCTGATGAGCAACAAATGACAGGGCAACGGTAGCAGTAGCAGGCTGAACACGGTCTCAGTTGTGGTTAGTCTTTTCAAAACTCGACGCAGACATCGCTCTCTGCAACATTTGTGCAAAATGCAAAGCTGCCCACATCTAATCTGTGGAAACACTTTGTCAAACACAAAATATATCTAAAAAATTTTAAATCTATTATTTCAAGAGTAAAGTATCAAAGTAATGCAGTATTTTTCATTTTTTTCCTGATAGAATATTTTTTAAACAAAATTATTGTGAGAGGTTAAATTTACTCAAAATGATGGTACATTTTTGAAAGGAAACAGACAAATGTTACAGAAAGAGGCGTAGACTTCTGAAAAGTCAGGTTTGCTTTAACTAAAAGTGGTCCAATAGTGCTCATGTGCACAGTCACCCTCCCCCAAAGGCCTAATCTGAGTCAGGAAAAAACCCTGTAATGTATGTATACATACTGAATATCACTTAGTTTTCCTGTAGTGGCTGTTTCTCATCTAACAGGTTTTACCTCCATATCCTTCCATTTTATATACACTTTACTTGTATCACATAACTAGCAATTTAAAAAAAAGAAGTCTGTGTAGTTTGAGCTATAAAACAGCGTCCCTACAAAAAGGCCAGACAAATCCAGTGTAGCTACATACAGTAGTATTTAGTAAAAAAAAAAAAAAAAAAAAAACAGCAAGCCGTCTGTGCTTTGTAGCACAGCTAATGATACTGTTGTCTTAACACTGCAGCGGTACGCCCATTGTCAAGTGTACAACAATTATATGGCTGTATCAGCTAGCTCAGCAGTTCTTCCCATTTTCAATGTTAGCTCGAAACGGTCTTTCAACACACAATGGACAGTCTCCCCTGTAAAATATTCCATTTCCATTCGAATTAAAGAATACATACTAACCAGCTGGAAGCCAAAGGCACGAGCCGTTCTTCAGACGCCAGGTAGCAACCGATGGAGCAAAATTTCCTCTTTGACAAGTTACGTAACCGGTCACGTTTATCTGAGGAAAGAGCACAACAAGCATCAAGAACTGCAGCGCAAACAGCTGTTTAGCCAAATAACGATCCTGAAATTAACAGGTGTGCCACATTCAGGGCATTAAAACATACATAACAGATATACCATTCACTATACTGCTAAAAAAAAAAAACCCAAAACAAACCAACCTCCTTTTCCTTTGTGCATTAGCGCTACATGCAATGTATATTACTTGCTAGCTACTAACATTAGCTTACTTTAGCTACAAATGGGCTTTGGTATCGACGGGGCCTGGGTCATATAAATGTGAACATAAAAAAATTCAAAGCATTTTAAAGCGACAATAATCCCCCCCAAAAATCTAGGGTAACCAGTGGCGACTCACCTTCCCAGTCCGTAGGATGATCTAGTAACTTCCACAGCAACATACATTTGGATCCACATACGTCATCGCTGTGAATTTGACCAATTCCAGCCCTCCGACTTTCACCGTGACGCCCAGTCACGTTTTTGCTCTCGCTGATCTGCTAGTCCGTTCGAACTGATCTCAGAACAGTTTTTCTAAACGGGCTCTTTTATTGTACGGGCGCAAATGACCAAAGACAGCTGATTCCAGGGCGCTTAACTTATTTGAACCGTCTGTAAGGATACAAGCAGAAGACATTTTTATTGCACTAATTTACACCTAACAAGAGCAAGAGGAGAATTGCTGGATGCTGTCAGTAGGTGGCGGTGTTTGGAACCAAGGCAGCTGCAGGAAGATATGTAACAGCCACATCACATCCGGGAAATAAAACAGCAACAAAAGGTTTGAGGTAGTCCTTTTAACGCTTCTTCTGCTGTGAGTATATTTAATTAATTCATTGTAAATCTGAAAATTGAGATTTATTTCTGTTCATTAGGCGTATAAAGTTGCGATACGATAAAATCATCTATTCTCCTCGACTGGAGTGGATATTAGCAGAGAAGCTAGCTGCGACAGTATTTGAACAACCGTCTGAGTTATTTTAAAACACCTGGGAGATGTGATGTAGTGCATATATCACGGTTTAGAAACACCATCTAGTTAAGTATTTTATAAATAAAAAAAGTGGGTATTTGCTGGAAATAGCGCTGTGGAATATCCGGGTGTGTTCAGTGATGTGGCATTGACCAAGCCATTTGCTGACTAACATTTTCCTCTTCTCACTGTAGCTAAGATCCATCTTTTGAGTGTGTCTCTCTAGCCTGTGGGGATCACAGGACTGAGAAATGCAGGCATATAATTCCTGTTAGTCACCAACTTCAAACACAGGCTCTCCTATTTAACTAGCAGTGTTTACTCTTTAAATTAAATTTGCAGTTCCAATTTACAGTCACTCAGAATTGATTGTCATTTATGTTTTTATCAGCTGATGAAGGTGGTATAGATAGAAGACTTCTATCACATGCTCTAGCATCAGAGATTGTAATGGTATTAAAAGCTACTTACTGAGGTGCTATAGCCAGTAAATGGTTGATATTTTGTTTTGAATAAGTACTTTAGAGAGAGGGAACCATTTAACTGGTCCCAGCATGAAGTCCTCCTACTTCTTTTGGCTGCTCCCTTTAGGGGTCAACGCCAGCGGATCATCTCCCTCCATTTCTAGCTTCCACCTCTGTCACACTAACCTGCATGTCCTCTTTCACTACATCCACTGAGGTCTTCCTTTTTTCCTCTTACCTGGCAGGTCCATCTTCACCATCCTTTGCCCACTATCCCTCCTCTGCAGATTTCAAACATCTCAATTTTGCTGATCTGACTTTATCTATTTTGGCCACTTGCAACACCACCTCCAGCTCGGCTTCCTGTCTTTGTGTCCAATCTATACATCATAGCAGGTCTCACTACCATCTTGTCTTACTTTTGCTATCCTTCTGTTACAAAGAGTGCTAGTCTCCACCTGCTCCAATCTACTCTCTTCTTCACCTCTCTTGTGCACTGTCCATTCCTTTGATGGTTGATCCCAGGTATTTAAATTTGTTCACCTTCACTACCTCTGCTCCTTCACTGTTACATCGGTCTCCCTATCATTCACATACATGTGTTTTGCTTTGCTTCTAGTAACGTTCGTTCCTCAGTAGAAGCAAGACAAAATAGGCCATCATGATGCCCAGATTTTGTTATTATTATAATATGATGGTTGAAAACAGCTTATGATGCTAAATATAAACAGAGTTAATACCAAACACCAGTGAACACAATAACTGACTGGGAGGTTTTGGCCTAGTATGAACGACATGCCTGCCCAACTATGTGTACAGTCACATAGCAGAGTTTTTTTTTCCTGCATCTATCTATCCATCCATCCATCCTGCACATAAAAACAAATTGGCACCCCTCAAATGAGTTTAAATCTTTTTTTTTTTTAAATTAAGCTTTAGTATAGTCAAGCTTAAAAGACAAGTTTGTTTATGAGCTGGTCAGAAATAACAGAAAAAAACCCTTTATTAGCCTTTACAGCATGTGACTAATCAGATTAATGTTCAGGGTCACCCCCAAGGACTTATTTTAAGCCAGGGGAAACCCTGCATAGAATTTTTAAAAAATGAATGGCTGAAGGGAACTGGTACTAGCAGAGACATTGGGAGTGGGAATCCTAAATTTAAATCTATGTGGGAATTACACAACAAAGCTGGCAGAAGAAGTATAGGTTTAAAGGGGACAAAGGCTTCTTTTTTTTTCTTTTTTTTTTTAAACCTTATCTTGAGGCCAAGTCAGTTAACTTTTAGAGTGGTTTTTACATTTATGGGTCTTTTTTTTTTTTTTTTTTTTTTTTTTTTTATAGATTTGATTCTGTACACAGTGTAGTGAGGCTTTACACATTTGCCTAACAAGAGAAAGATCCCGACTTCAATCTTGGGAGGTGGCACAAGTCCCTTTGGGGTTGCATCAGGAAGGGCATCTAGTGTAAAAAAAAAAAAAATCTGCCAAATCAAACATGCAGAGCAGTAAGCCCTTTGAGTAACGGAGCAGCTGAAAGTAGCTTCTTGATTCTATGCATGCAGTTTTTATGTCTTGATGACCCTTAAAATGAGATAATGTGTTAAAATAACTGCCTAAATAAGCACCTGGTGGCATTTCAAGATTGTTGTCCACTGGTGAGACTTGCCTCAAGAGGGATTTTAACATTAGTAATTAAAATGTTTTACAAATGGTATTTAAATTCTGCGTTTCCTCCCTTGCAGTTATCTCACAGCAGAGTCTGTACATGCCATCTGGAGTGCCAAAGGGGGAAAACTGTCAAGTAGACATGGACAGCAAGGCGGGAGATCTGTTCATTGCTGAGGATGCTCATCCAACTGGCACAGGAGGAGCGGGAGTGCTGGCAAGGTATGCGTTAAAATGTTTTTAGTTTTTAGTGCTATCTCTCAGATTTTTCACACAGTAGAATTGACGTGTGCTTCTGTGCCTCTAAAGTCTGCTACTAATGTTTGTTAACTTACTGAGCCACCGAGTGATGTAATGTACATTTTTTTATTTCTTTTTTTTTTTTATATGTCTTAATTTTTGTTAACGTATCCGGTTCTTAATGTCTTCATCTTATTCCATAGGCTCTGGCTTCCCAAAGGCTTATCAGCTGGCATGGCTAAAGAGTGGTTTGACAAGCGCCGACTGTCCATTCGACCATGGGCCAGCTTCGTAGACCAACGCAAGTTTTCAAAACCTCGCAACTTTGGAGAGTTGTGCCAGAGGGTGGTGAAAAATGTGGAAACTTACAACAGCAACTACACTTTCATCTTCTTGGGGCTCATCCTCTATTGCATGTAAGCCCCAAAAGCCTGCTTGCAGAGGCTCATAAATCTGTTTTGGCCAATGAGAAACGAAAAAGGGGGGAGAAGCTGTAAAATAATTAATACTTTCAGCTGTTGCACTGTAATAATTGATTTGAATGTTGTTTCCTCCCTTCAGCATCAGCTCGCCCATGCTACTGATTGCCTTGGCTGTGTTTGCCGGTGCCTTTTACATCATTCACCTCAAATCTTTGGAGTCCAAACTGGTTGTCCTCGGTGAGCAAAAGTGTCACAAATAACACACGTCTACATAAATACCTGATTATTTGTTAAATCAAATGATCAAAATCTTAATGTTTTTATAACTCTTAACATTAGTGAGCAGCTACTAAAATAAATCTTGCTTTAACAATTAAATATGGTGCACCTTTTAAATTATTGTCATAATTTATGTGTTCTCAAACCTTGAATTTCAATGTTAACCAGGCAAGGAGCTGACTGTCCCTCACCAGATGAGTCTGGCTGGAGCTGTTTCTCTACCTGTGTTCTGGTTGGCTGGAGCTGGAGCTGCTGTGTTTTGGGTTCTGGGTAAGCCAAACCACACAGTACTTGTTCTGAGTCTTTGTTTTTAAAAAAAACAACAAAAAAAAACTCAGTAATTCTTATTGTGTTTTTAGGATTTTGTCAGTTTCAGCTGCTGTCTGCAGTGCTAACCTCTCACTAGAACTGAAATCTTGTTTGTGTGTTTGTATGAATTCTGTAAGAAGAACCTCCTTCTTTGTTATTCATTCTCTTTACGCCCATTTTTCCTGCTGTCATACATCCTCCCAGGAGCGACGCTGTTTGTGATTGGCTCTCACGCTGCGTTCCGTGAGCTGGAGGGATCTGACATGGAAGAGCTCCTCATGGAGCCCGTATAAAGAGCAGGCTACACCCTATCAGCAGGACGATCAGTCATCATGTTGACCCTGCAAATACGTTTGCGCGCAGGGATTGTGGAAGAGCTGCTCCTATATATGCTCCTTAGCTTGTGTGTATCCTGTATTCCCTGTACTTTACCTTCAGCATGGTATCAAGAATGCACCTTGTCATGTTACTGACAGCTTTTTAAAGCTCTTTTAAGCACATAAATTGCCATATGCACAAAAAATAAATTTCTTAACATAAATCTAACAGCACATTCATGCAGATTGTATGCCTTTCTCTGCTCATTTTAAACCTTGGATGCCTCTGATAGTCTCTTGTTCCCTGCAGTATTTCTCAACTTATATCTTAATGGGCTGTCTGTACTGTGCTCTTTGCTGTAGATATTTGGGCTAATACCTTCTCTCTGATTTTAATCATTTGTATAAATGTTCATGCTTCTAAAGAGAATTTGTGATTGTTTCCAAAGGAAAGTGCCATTTAAAGCTTTAAAACTGTGTCTATTGGTCATGCACAATTTTTTTATTATTATTATTCATGAAAATACAAATACAGATTTAGTCATTCTCATAGGCTTCTTAATATGGATAGGTTGATGAGGGGACGTCTTAAAAGGTTGGTACTTAATCATGGCATTTTGTATCGGGATTATAATTTCCTTGTTGGTATGTATACATATTTATTAGCTCAGCGTGGAAATTTCAGGTCTGAAGGTCACATATATGTAAAATATTTTCTTGAAATTCCTCATTTGTTTATTTTCTGATGTAAGTTGGGTGTTTTGTTTTTACATTTTGTAAGTGCAATAAACCCTTAAGGTAAAGCCAGCTTGTTGGAGTCCAATTCTTTATTTTTTTAATTTAATCTCAAATGAAGTCATAATTCTTTTCTCCAAAGTTGCTACTTTTGTTTGTGCATGCATGGCAGGAGTTGTAGTGAACTCGGTGTCCCTCGGCAGCACTTAGTCTGTACATTTTCTCATTATTCTGGTCCAGTCTGAATACACAGTGGAATAGGACACTTCCAACCCTTGTGGCTCCTCTTCTCTGTCTCCAGTACACCAAACACTGCAGCGCTCACCAACCCCCTCTTGTCCCCCTTTTCATGTGACCCCTGTGACCTGTGCTCTGTGACAGCACAAGCGAAAGGACCCCATGCTCAGGTTGCCATGGTGATGACCTTGGAGGGCCCCAGTCAGACACACACTCGTCCACAGGAGCACTCGCTTACACACTGCGGCAAAGGCAAGCGATCGATATTCTATTATACGTAGGGTGGCGGAGGGGTGGGGGGGAGTCGCACTGCAGTGAGCTCACTGCAGAGACACGGGGGAAATTAGAACGAGGGTGAGAGCGTGAGCGTGTTTGTCAGGGAGAGTGACAGAAAGTGGGTGTGTGTGTGTGTGTGTGTATGTATGCGTGGGAGACGGTGCGTTTGTCATTGGGCAGCAGTGGAGCGGTTCCAGAAAGTTTTCGCGTTTCTCCCTCAAAGGGACGTGTCCTAAAAATTTTTTTTAGCTCTCTGTGGCAAAGTGACCTCACACAATACCTAACTCTCACATTACAGAGCATTACATTATGTATAATTTATTTGATTTGTGTACTTGGTGGGCAATAAGCAGTTCATTTAAAATATATGACCTCTGTGGCTCAGAGAGGCAGCGCATTTGCAGCCCATTCCCTAAAGGTGATCTACTTTGTTTGCAGGAATGTAACATATTAATCAAAAAGTAGCTGTTCCGTCCTAAACACATTACTCGCACTATTATTTTTCTATCAACTTAAAAGATGGCTTTTGGGAAATAGTAGAGCAATAATCCCCTTCTATGTCCCCCCTGCTGAGAGTGAGCCTCATCTCTGAGCTCATTTATGTTGAAGTCAGACAATGCTGACACGTACACAGAGTGGTTTTGGTGCATTACCCTGGGCTGCTGCCAACTCTTCCTCCTATGGCACTTGAACATTATGCAGTTTTTAGGTTCAAGTGCATATATTCACAACACTAGGTGGCATCTCATCCTCAAATTTCTATTCTGGCATTTCTGCTGAGCTGTAATCTCATATCCATAGCGCTGCATCACATGCACGAGGTGTATGGTGTTTTGCATAGATTTCATAATGAGGAAACTGCTTCATTACAAATTTAAATATATATCTGCTGAAATAAAATATAGGGGTAATATTCACGGGTTGCAGTCTATTGAAGCAGTTTGATTTATTGTCCAATATACACGAGTGGATGAGAAGCCGTCAGTATTCGCGAATGCTGTCAGATGACAAACTAGCAGTTCAAGAAATGCAGTTCAATGCTTCTGGTGGAATTACTGAACTCAACGTGCCTTTTCTTGCAGGATTAGTTATGGTGTGTGCACCCATCACTGATGAAGAGCATTTATTTAAGCCAAATACAAGTAACTAAAATATGAGGAACTAAACAAGACTAAAGCTTTGTGGTACAAAAATGAAAACAAAGACACACAGACAGGTCTAGGTTGTATTAAATGTCTAGATGTTTTATTGGTGTTGGTTTCATTTATTTGACACACATGTTCTACTAGTTGTGTATTTTTTATTTTTTTTAATTCTCAACTTTCAACCCATTCAGCCATCTGAGACAGATCCAGCCTGAGGCAGCTGGCCCTTCACTGGTCTCCAACATGTACACGCACACAGACCCGGGCCGAATCGGACCTGGATCCGATCCGGTAACAGATCCCGGGCACATGGGCTCATCATCCCCACTCACCACTTCACAGCACACTTCACCACATCATACCGGCACACCTGCAGTGACAGGAACCAGAAAGTCTTGGTTGGCGACTTCTGTCTTTTGGTAAAAACACAACTTAAAGCCCTGCTTTGCTGTTACATGTTCGAATAGCCTCCTGAGAAACCAGCAAAAAATAACGTAAACCAAATCAAATACAAAAAGAGAGACAGGTGCAGTACCTCTCACTTTTTCCTATCTCACCAATATTGTCGATGGTCTTCATGAATGTCTCTCTGGAGTCGTTTTTAACATGTTTTTTTTCCTTTATTGTTTCATTTAAATTCAGTATAGAATTATATAGATTTCCTAGAACACACAGAAAGATTGAGTTGTATTTACCAACTTGGGGGGGGGTGTACTGTAATAGTTATTAACGAGGACAATGGTTCACACAGTGCACACAAACAGAGACAAACGGGGCAGGAGGGAAGGGAGGGGCGTGAGATACAGAGAGGGAGGGGCGGGACGGGATGGGACGCCATGGGGTGTGCTTCGGAACGTCTAAATGAGGAAAAGCAGCTTTCACACACCTCCCCTCCCATCTTTGAAATAAAAAAGAGAATTAAAATCATCAAAACCCCCCTACCCCACATATTAAAAAACAAACAACGCTGGCCGTGAAGGAACAGAAGAGAAGGAAAATGGATGCGGTGAAAATGCCAGGGAGATGACCACGCCGCTGGTCCTCCACAGACAGGAGCCGGAGGCGAAAGGTGGCAGTCGAAGTAGTGCCGGTGATGGGATCTCACTGTGTGATGTGTATATCTGTGTGTGATTGGAGGACAAGCAAAGGGTTGGCGAGGGGGGGGGCAACGAGAGGGGGAACGGAGGTGCAGAGAAAGACAACGTTGGTGAAGAGGGGAAGAACAGGGAGGAGAAGTAGCTGGATGGCCCTTTTTTGCAGAGCGTAGACACTCCCTTTGTATCATTAGCTCATTCAAATCTACATACACAATATGCAGCTGCCGTTTCGTAGATATATTGGTTTATGTACACAGCAGTGAGAGAACACATGCAAAGAGTATCATAGGAGGTGGGGAGAAAGGGGGCAGGTCGATGTAGAACGTTGTAAAGGTGCTTTTGCTGTTTTTAATCTTTGGGGCAGTTGTGATGAAAATTGCTTCAAAGCGCTTTTTGTCTTTAAGGGGGCGGGACATCTGGAGATGTGTTTTGCCAAGGATGGAATGACTGGGGGAAGAAACAAGTGGAGGATGTGAGGGGCTCGAGCAAAGATGCTCCGGCGATCAATAGTATGTTTCCTTTTCCACCCAACCTGGAGGGCAAATAAGAGAGAAAAACACAACAGAAAAGTTCGGTTAGATAAACAGTGTTTTCAGTAATTTGGGATACAGCTTATTATACAGCTACGCCAAAGCAACCTCTGTACGACTAAAACGTGCTCCTTTAGACACATGGCTGTTTAAGAGGAGGTTTCAAAAAAGCTAAAATAATAATAAAAACAAAACTTAACTCACCCCCAGGGTTCCGGCGAAGGATAAGTTTTCGAACTTCATCGTAAACAAAGATGAGAAAACTATAAGGAAATGCACAAAACCACCAGGCAGGCCTGTGGAGAGGACAAGAGAATCACGATCAAGTAAACAGACAACTGGATATTTTTGAATGTACGTATCTGTGTATTACTGAAACTCACTTTAGAGGAAACATCCTGAGTGCCACATCCATGCCTGGGCAGTAGGACAGGAAGGCAGCCAGGGCTGTTTCTTCAAACAGGCCGAAGATCAAGATCTTGTTCCTGGGTTAAGAAACACAACATATTAAAGAGGAAAACTGACAATGCAATGAAAATGAGATATCTAGAGTGTAGTTCTTAGACTCACTTCATGCCCTGCTGGAAGACAGAGTTACGCCTGGTCTTACAGATGATGAGATCAGCCCACTGCACGACCACAATACTGACAAAGAAGGCTGTGTGACACGTGAACTCAACGATCTTCCTCTGGTTGTATGTCTGTGATGGCAGGAGAGAACCACAAGAGTAAGACGAAGCATCAAAATGTGAAAACACAAAAGTCTGCACACATTGCACACTCACCCATTGCTGGCCATAGCTGTCTTCCAGGTCATTTAAACTGCGGTCATCCCAGTCGAGTCGGATCCCTACTAGCCGAAAGGGCAGGAAACCATTTTCAGCCAAAATGACGAAGTAGGCGAAGAAGCCTCCCAGAGCCTGGATCATACCTTAAGAAACATGTACACACATCCAGATTAAGTTACAAATTTTTAAGTTTTCTGACTTCCTAAATGTAGTTTCCCCCCAAACACTGAACACAGCTCCAAAGATAATCGAGCTATTGTTGTTTGTGAACAAAAAAAGGGGGGATAAAGTTGATTTTACAACAAATTTACTTCTAGGTAACTCAGATCCAACTTCAATCCACATCAAAGACAATTCACAGCCTGGATCAACAGTCGCAATCTTCAGTTCACCCACCAATTTGTCCATAGGCAATGCTGATAAGCCTCTCATTCACCAGCTTGTCCCTGAATGGGTTCCTGGGCTGACGCTTCATGATGTCGCTCTCAGCTGTTTCATAAGCCAGAGAGATGGCTGGAACCTGAGGGAAGAGGAAGAAGACGTTGTGAGCTGTGCGTGAGCATAAAGCTGCATTCATCATTCTAAACAAAAAGTGTTTGATAAGCTCTCACCATGTCAGTTCCCAGGTCAATACACAGGATGGTAATGGTTCCCAGTGGCAAAGGGATGTTGACTATGATAAAAAATAGGAAGGGGGTGATCTCTGGGATGTTGCTGGTCAAGGTGTAGGCAATGGACTTCTTAAGATTATCAAAAATCAAGCGGCCTAAAGGGGAAAAAAAGCGGAGAGTTCACATCACATACTAAGTGCAACACTGAAAATACAAATCCAAGTGTATGATCCGAAACTCTGCTTTTATGCAAGACATTTCTTCAGGAACAAAAACAACCATTAACATCACCTTTCTCCCTAAAATGTCATTTCCATCCTCCTCCTCTGTCCTTTCTTAGATTCTCATTATGAAACTTTTTATTGATTTAAGTGTTCTCAGTGCTGTCCTTTGGGTCATCTCACCTTCTTCCACTCCAGTGACAATAGAAGCAAAGTTGTCATCCAACAAGATCATGTCTGCAGCTTGCTTGGACACGTCGGAGCCTGAGATTCCCATGGCAACACCAATGTCAGCCTTTTTCAGTGCAGGTGAGTCATTCACACCATCACCTGTCACAGCTACAATAGCACCCTGGGAGAAATGAAAGAACGATGAGAAAGACATTAATTTAAGGACATAGAAAAAGCTATTTTTGTTACATGTATTTATTATTATTTAGCAAAGTTATATTGATTTTAAGACCCATTTATTGAAATAATTAATCTCCAGGATTATTAAATAAATGTAATAAGTTCAATATATGCTAATATACAATATTATTACCTTATGTTACATTTTGGAACTTTCAGAAAACTGTTTGAAAAATATATAAACAATTCACAGGCTGATGTATTTTTCACATTAAAAACACTTAAATAAAACATTCTGTTGTTTTTAATGCAATGTGTCTCACGTTGTGAAAACAGGCTCTTCATGTGGTGGTTAACTAGCACCATCTGGTGTTGCAAAAGTATATTGACACCTCAAAGTCCATTCATGGAAATATTTCCAGAAAGAAAACCTATAGGTTCTGCTAGTATATTAAAAATGTTCCAACCTGTCGCTGGCATCCTTCTACAATGATGAGCTTCTGCTGTGGGGAGGTTCTGGCAAACACGATCTCTGTGTGATTCCTCAGGATGTCGTCCATTTGATCCTGAGACAGATCCTTCAGGTCTGTGCCATGAATCACACAGGCCTTGGCATCCCTAAACAGAGATGTTGAAACATTAATGTGGGGTTCATAATTTGCTTTCATTTTTGTGAGACTCACTGCTTTTTTTGTGTGTTTTTTTCTGTAAATGTTCCTTACCTGGGATTGACCTGGCTGACAGGTATGTTAAGACGAGCTGCAATGTCCTCGACTGTCTCGTTGCCCTCTGAGATGATGCCCACTCCCTTGGCAATGGCCTTGGCTGTGATTGGGTGATCGCCAGTGACCATAATGACCTTTGAGAACAACAAAAATGTATCAGCAGTAATAGACTAAACGCCATGATCAAAGACATTTGTGTTGAATCTAAACAGCTTACTTTGATACCAGCGGATCTACATTTGCCAACAGCATCAGGCACAGCGGCACGAGGCGGGTCAATCATGGACATGAGGCCAACAAAGCAAAGGTTATCTGTCTGGAAGTTAACATCATCTGTGTCAAAGGCAAAGCCCTTGGGGTACTGGTCCTCTGGCAGCAGCACGTGGCAGAAACCTGGAGTGGGAGGAAATGTGTGATTTAATGTTTTATTTATGAGAACATCTTTTTCCATTACTCGCTCTACTTTTCAAATAACTTCCAGTACACTTCTTTACAGTTATAGTCCAAAAGTGCCTCGTGTCAACAGTTCACCAGTTCATAATTTATACAATAATGTTAATGTTTCATCACATACAAGTGAAAACCAAGTGAGCGGTGTACTAAATGTCAATAAAAATGTCTTGCATATGATGCTGAGTTGTTGCATATTTTGAAGTTTGTCACAGTAAATTTTACTGAATGTATACATCTTTCAATCAATGTGGTCTAAACATATTGATAATATTGCAGGTAAAATAGGTGGAGGTCTGTCAGCGGTGAGCAGAGGTTTGAAATTAATGACATGAGGTTATAAAACAGGTGCTAAATGCATTAGTTTTATCACAGCTGGACTAATGCAGTGTGATCTGGTCAAGTAGCTCAAAATAAAGCTGCACAATGTGCATTGCAATGCTCTTACAGAACTGATGTAAATGATATGCATTTTTTTATTTTTCAGTTCAATAAACACTCCATTTTCAAAAAATTGAATTTTCTGGCAATTATTTCATGGTTCAGGCTTTAAAGGGTTAAAATGAGTAATATACAGAAAAAATAGTGATTTTATGATTGGACTCGCTACCCTTATTTGCTATATTGCAAATGAGAGTACTAAAGAACAGTTTAAATATTTGTTTAGCAGTATTATCAAAATCTGTAAGAACTGTAATTAAAATTGTTTGGGTAATGATGACAGCTGATGGAGACAGGATGTATATGTACTGTATATTTTTCTTTGAGATTTAAATCAGTTAAACGGATGGAATAAATGAATAAAAGTGGACGGATGGAACATCCACAGCCTGGCAAAAAGCTAGTTTGGGCTTTTTATCCTTTTATCTATTGTAATCAATGGAAACAAAATTTGTAATGAGGTAAACAATCATTTGCCCTGGCGAGGTATACATACATACATAAAAACATTACAGAGGTGGCAGCAGAAAATATACAGTATGTCAAATAGGCTATTAGACAACGGCTGAGATAATGCAACTTTTGGAGATACATTCTCAAATAACATATTAATAAAATCTATATTTTGTAGTTTTGAACCCCATGGCCACCTTACCCAGTACTCTCTCTCCCAGTCCTCCCAACTCCATGTAAGCATTCTGGAAAGCTTCCTTCATCTCCTCATCCATAGGTTGCTCTTTGCCCTGCAGCATGATGGTGGAACAACGGTCCAGGATCCTCTCAGGTGCTCCCTTCATCACCAGCAAGTAGCGGTTGTCATTGGGATCTTCTGTTTCATGAACTGAGAGCTAGGGCATGAGAACAGAGATAAGCATTAAGATAAAACAATCTGACGCATTACTAAATATATAATATGTGTGTTCACCTATATTGATCCTTTACTCACTTGGTATTTGTTGGTGGAGTTAAAGGGAATCTCAGCCACCTTCTTGTTCTTATCCCTCATCAACCTGACTGAGCCGCATGACAGCTCGATACACTTCAGCAGGGCTGACTCTGAGGCATCACCGGCCACATCACGCTTCAGGATGGCCACTGAGTCTTGTCCGGCTTTGAACTGCGCACGGTTACACAGAGCAGCGATACGAGAAAGAGCCTGCCATGTCACTGAGCTCTTGTCAAATGAAGCACCTGCAGAAGGAACATAAGAGTGGATATTAATAAATGTAATTATTTTTTAATAATCACTTAATTCTTTCACACTATTTTTTTTTTTTTGCAGTGGAGAGAGATAGGAAAGTGGGAGGAGAGATGGAGGAAGGCACACAGTAAATGGCGTCCAGGTTGGGACTCGAACTGGACCGTCTGCACCGCCATGTGGCACATGTGGTCACCTGCTCAACCGCTGAGCCACCCTGGCGCCCAATTCTTTCACGCTATTAATATATCTGAGATGTTGGTGGCGCCCATATGCCCTCCCTTCACTAACCCGACTGGTCCTCTGTAGTGTCAGCCTCGTGGATCTGGTTGTCAAACCACATGTGGGCCACAGTCATTCTGTTCTGGGTCAGGGTGCCCGTCTTGTCAGAGCAGATGGTGGAGGTGGAGCCCAGGGTTTCCACAGCCTCCAGGTTTTTCACCAGGCAGTTCTTTTTAGCCATACGCTTGGCAGTCAGAGTCAGACATACCTGCAGACAAATGCATTTATGGTGTTAACAATTACTGATGTATTCTGGTGCATCAGCTGCAAATGAGAATGTCTGTTACCTTGATGCTAAAAGAAGCTATCTAACTGAATAGTAAAACAAGATTAAATATGTTATGTGGGAAAGTTTGCTTATTTTTTATAGAATCTTGACAAATACCACAGAAAAGGAATGAAGCAAAAGAACAGATCAGGGAATGCACTGAAATAAGTAAGTGAGAAAAAAAAGGAAAAAAATAAAGCAAATGCTTGTTCACTTACAGTGACAGTAGCCAGAAGCCCTTCAGGCACGTTAGCCACAATGATGCCAATGAGGAAAATGACGGCCTCCAGCCAGGTGTAACCCAAAATGATGGCCAGGATAAAAAAGGTGACACCCAAGAAAACGGCCACACCTGTGATAATGTGGATGAAGTGCTCGATCTCAATGGCAATGGGTGTTTTGCCAGTTTCCAGGCCAGAGGTCAGAGTAGCAATGCGGCCCATGACTGTGCGGTCTCCGGTGCAAATAACAATGCCACGTGCTGTGCCTGGTGTGGGTAAAAAAAAAAAAAGAATAAATCAGAAAAACAGTATTACAAGTACAAGAGCTTTGCTCCATCTCTCTCTCTGCTTTTTAAAATCTGTCTAGATTGTTTTGGTGTTTTAGAAATATCACCTGACATCTTTTGATTATAATGGAATTAAAAAATGTGTTTAAAAATATTTTAAAAAGCGATATACATTTTTAGAACTCATCACATGGTTACTCAAAAAAGAAAAATCTTTCCTGTAGGAACTATTTGCTTTCTATCAAACTATATTTTGCTAAACTAAACTACAAAAGCAAAAACATGAATCTCTGTATGTGACTGTGTGTGTGCAGCCATCAAATACTACAGCTCAGCTAAGACTGTTTATATAAACCATGAAAGTTTATATCATATTATGGTAGATGAAAACTGTTCTTACAGGAAATGCTTCACAGTGAGGTTTGTGGATTTTTCTTTTTTGGTTACTGGCATGATTTCTAAAAAATATTCACTACAGCTGGGTTTTTCAGTCTTTTTTGTGTCATCTAGTTCTAGTAGATTACTATATTAGTTCCGGTATACACAGCCTATATCTACCAAATTGATAAAGTTGCCAAAGTTGTCCATCTTCATGGACAAAATGGCACTACAGGCCAGATTAGAAAACATGTTCTGGGGTGAACTGTCCCTTTAACTGTAAACTTTATCACTTGGCTCAAATTGGCGGCTTTATATCCAACCACAGACATACAAGGTAACAATAGCATGCAATGCTATTGCCATGGTGACAATACCTTCCACACAGTTTGTGGAGAAGAAAGCAATGTTTCGGGTCTCCAGGGGGTTGTCATGGGTACAGTCAGGTGACCTGCTCTGAGGCTCTGATTCTCCTGTTAGGGAAGAGTTATCTACCTGTTGGGCAAAAGAAAAGGATTTTTTTTTCAGATATGTACAACAAGAATGTGTTTGTGTGTGTGTGTGTGTGTGTGTGTGTGTGTGTGTGTGTGTGTGTGTGTGTGTGTGTGTGTGTGTGTGTG
>JAVDPK010002395.1:922962-941605 GCA_034780415.1 Cichlasoma orientale | reverse complement strand
ACACACACACACACACACACACACACACACACACACACACACACACACACACACACACACACACACACACATACAGTAAACAGACAATAATGGTGACTGGCAGGGAGGCGGAGATGAGCCTCAAACAAAGAGAGAAATGTGGTGAAAAGTAAAGACAGAGAGATGGATGACAGACAGGATTGGGCGCATGGAAAAGGAGACATCAGTGGGAGGTGAAAAGCGGAGACAGATACAGCGAGGTGGAGAAAGGATCAGAGAGAGTGAGAGCGCGAGAGAAGCTGCTGTCACCCTTCTCTCATGCTTCTAATTAGATATTGACCAGCAGTCTGTCTGCTGGCTCCATGTCAGTGTTTGACCCTCAGTGACCCCACTCTAATAGATTACACAACTGCACTTATGTTGTGTTTATCTTTTTTGAGTATGTGTTCCCATATGCTAATAGATTAGATTCTCACTTTGGGTGTCTGTGTGTGCCCTTAAGTGAATGTTAATTTGCAGATATGAATGAGTTGTTAGCAGAGGAAGTGATATGTTGGAAGCTTATCCTTTGTGTCGCCTTATTTACAGAATGTTAAGTGTGTACCTGTTTTAGATTTGTGCGTGGTTGGCACTCAATCATTCATGGCAGAGAAGCCAGCCATTAAACTCCTGACAAGATGTCTTAAACCTAAATTCCACCTAAATTGCAACGCTTTTCCTCAGTTATTGTGCAAAAACAAACAGCCGGAGCTAAAAGGGCATGACTGTCAACTGATACGTATATATATTTTCAGATCTATAGCTCTCTCGATATTAATTGTTAAATCAGGTGAACAGAGAAGAAAATATGCCATACAGACAGCCCATGTGCTGCCTTTGTGTGTCTGTACAGCTCTCGGTTCTGGGTAATTTAATGAGCCTTCTCTGTCCTGAGGAAGGAAACAGAGACCTGTGTCTGGAATTACAGACACTCTTCCCCAAGCTCACAGAGTGATGGACAGACATATCTTTGGCATCATCAGGAAATGAAGAAATTCCATGCTCCTCTATGGATGACAGAGTGCAATCACTCATATCTGGTGATATACTGATTGATCAAAATGTGTTTAAAATATCAATAACTCTTTTTTTTTTTTTTTCAGGATCTGCCTGTGTGTATGAGTCCTGCTCTGGCTGACCAAACTACATAATTTGCCCTCATGTGAACAACACTGATGTGAGTGTGTTTAGAGGGCAAGTAACCATGGAGACCAGCACGACCATTGGCATGGTGACAAAGCTCAGCAGCGGCCTGGTACTCCTCTGATCCCCCGATGTGATCCAGGATGAGCAATAATTGATGCACCTGTAACTGGGCACTGTATTCACTGCTGTATAACGCACACAGGCAATCGATTGAAGGAATAAGTATGTGCCTGTGTCTGTGTGAGCAGAGGTGAGTCATTGTATTGGCTACACTCCGTATGTGCAGCATCTACACGCATTGCGGCAGAGCGAGTTAGGGAGATGTAGAGTGAATAAAAGAGAGACCCAGTCACTGTACAATAATATGATAAAAGAAAAATGATAAGAAACTGAAAGTCAGCGAGGTCTGAGAATGAAAGCTAACAAAGCTTAGATTTGGACAAAGGACCCAGCTAATGGTGCATCTTCCACCTTAAATGACATTTAAAACACAGTAAGTGATATGTTTGGTTTAGGAGTGGCACCTGGGAAGTGATTTATTTTGCCAAGTGTGTTTAGGACAACAAGTCGAGGCATGAGAACTGATGGTGGGTTTGTCTGGAACTGGGAAGTAATTTTCCTTCCTCTTTTCTCAGCCTTGCAACAGAACAGAAACCGGTGCTCATGAACGCACAAACACAAGAATGCTGTTTCTCTTTGTGTGAGACTCACACGAGGAAGTGATTTGTAGATGGAAGAAATACGTCTGTGCCCACTTAAAGTGCCCTTTTTTAAAATGACTACAATATCTGTCAATCAGACACTTCCTCTCTGTACAGGCCTGACTCATTCACGGATAACATCATGTCCTCTGCACTTAGCATGTGAGAGCTACATCATGGTGTTACTGAGTGTTTCTAACATGACCAAAGAATGGTGAACAGAAGTAAAGTTTAAAGTAAAGCCACTCGTGTATGATTGGATTCATACTCAATTTAGTTTAATTGTCTTTAAAAGGTAGCATTAAGTGGAGGCAGCAAGGCCTCTAAGACCACTGATTAGCACATATAGACCAAAAAGTATGATAAAAAGTTATAACAGCTGTAGGCTTTCCATGCTTAAGTTTTCAAAACATGTTTTTATTGTGAATATCCATAGACACACTGGCACTTTGTCACTCTGCTATCCAAAAATTATCTAATGAAAGCATTTAAACACTTCAAAGTGACGAATATAAAACTTTAATAAGCAAAATGTAAAAACTGTTAAAAGTGTTCACGACACAAAATTGTAATACTGTTTAAGTGAGTGTGTGCTTGTTCCCTTTATCTGTATGCATGGTACCATAACTGTGGCACGTGTATATACCCTATGGTACAGAATGAATATGTGTGTGTGTGTGTGTGTAAGACCTTACAAGGTCATTGGGCCATCTGCTGTTTCTTGCAGCAGGATGGAAGGGCTCTGGCCCACAGTAGGGGGGCTCAGGGTAGGGACCGAAGGACATGGCTGTTGGGATTAGCTAGTCTGATTACTACACTGGATTAGCCCACTATGCCTCTCAGCTTCTATTTGTCTCTCTCACGCTTCTTTTTACACCATTCTCATTTAGAAAAACCAAATGCATAAATTAAGTCTCTGGATTTATCATTGAATCTGTATAGCAATCATCGGGTAAGGAAATAATTAAATGGTTACTTTTAACTGATGATTAATATTTGAAAACGAGACTGCCACAGAGCCACGTTTTTGTCTCTCAGCATCAGCCCTGAGATTGATGTGGCGTTTTCTCATCTTTTTGTTTCACAAAGTGAAGAGACATCAATAGGACGGAATTACAGATACCAGACGCGAAGAAGGGAAAATGTGCCATAAAACCTTTTTGAAGAAAACAGACAGAGACTGCAACACTCCCTAATGATATTTCTTTAATACTGAGGGAAATGAAATATTACATTTATAAGTGCATCCACTGGATTAATCTGATGGAACAGTATACAATAAATAAATGAATGTATAATAAAAAAAAAAGAGGCTGTGGCTGAATACTAAAAGAAAATCTTCATCTCAAAATCATATACATACAAAGAGAGCTTAACTCTCTATACCTCTTCAATCATCTGCTTAGGCTGGCTCAGAAAACTAAAAATAAACAAACATAAACATAAATCAAACTACAAAATCTCAGCTTACATTATAACCCCTCAGCCCCCCTCAACTCTGCTGCCTTCTGTCCATCTACCTATCCTTCATTATCTACATCTGTTCATCCCACAGAGACAATTTGTGTAACTGTGTAACTATTGTTCCATCCAATGCACTGTCCAATACTCGTAGCTGTGAAGGACTTGTACACTATTGTTTGTGTGTCTTGGCCTGAGAGTGAATGTGGCCTGTTTTAGATTAGCATTGTAAATCTTAATTTCTTGGCGCCCGTAGAGAACATGGCATCTTGCCACGGTGTGAGAGAGGGCACCTCAGCGCTCCCCAGCAGGCAGGTGGTCACACTGAGATATGCAGATGTTCACACATCCACGCACAACTACCAGACACCTATTAACATACCAGATTAAACACGCATCACTTTGTGATTCCAAATCCAAATCAGGGTCGTTTATGTCAAGTCTATCAGACTTGACAAAATGTACAATGTACAATTTAATACTCAGGATATATTTACAGGAAAAAAATGATTTACTTGCAGAATGCTGCAGCTTAAATGGTAACAAATCAAATAAAGGAAGGTAATGACCTGTTTCTGGTCTGTGATAAGCCTTTGTCCACTGTGGGTTGCCTAGTGTTACACGCTGTTCTTTAGTGTATTCACATAGGGACACACACATCTCCAAGACAACACCATGAATTAGTCATGTTACCGTAGTTAGGCAACCTAACCCTTCTGACTCACTTTCTTCATGGGAGACCATCAGCACGTAAATGTTGCAAAACTGTTGGCCATATCAATCAATGTGTCTGTCCACTGTAATTTTGTTTTAAAAGTAATGTAGAAAGGAGACAGCACTGACCTTTACATTTTATTAGCATTACAAAAGCTCACAGCTCAGGTCTATTCTTGTTAGTTTTATGCTAGCGAGGAGGCTAAGTGTATGTGTGTTACTGAAGCACTACAGAAATCTGTCCTCAAGCAGCACTCACACTAAGGAAATTGCTCTCATTACAAAGCACATCTATTGATCCAAATGGCTTGAAGCGAACAGTGGAGGTCCACTTCAAAGAATCACCTTATTGACCTTAGCTGACCTCTGGGCTGTGGGGCCATGAAACTGGTTAGCAAACCATGTAGTTCATTAGATCTTTAATGCTTTTCTACTGGTTCCTGCAACGTGCAGGACAGATCAGCCGTTGTTCAGTGCAGCCTATCTGCATCAAGCAGCAGGTGCAATGGGGAGGGATGTGCAGTACTCTGCACCAAACTGAGGGCTGGGCTTCTGTAGCGGCCACACATATCCAACTCCTGAATTACTTTCTGTAACACCTTCCAACTTCTTTTCTATAACAGCACACGCTTCACTGGTACCAGTTTGAAAGCCTTTATATAATAAAGTAATTAATGAATCCAGTCTTACAGGGGACCTGTCATTATCAGGAGATTCTCTTCAGCCATACTGCACTCACAGCAGCACAGACACACCCATCACCATCAGCCATTATGACCTTTCTTAAAAAGCCTTTTTGCTACTAAAAAAACCTACATTTTTTTTCTTTATTGGGGTATAAGCCGTTCTGCATCACATCTCTCCTACCTCTCCACCACATTAACCTTTCAGTCCTAATAAACCTATAAAAATCTTTCACCCAAACCCATCCTTCTTCTCCATCCCACTTTTCTTCTCTCTTCCGGTTAACCAATATGACAAGGCACAGAAAAAGGAAACATGAGCCACAGTAATGTGAGCCTCAGGTCATTATCCTGTAACAGAGTATTCATCCAACTACCCCTCCCCTCAACATATGCCACCTCCTTCACTCTAAATCCCTCTCTCTTTCTCTCACTACTCCTGCAGACCAATCACTACTTATCTGTCTTTCCTTTCTCTCTCTGTGCCCATTGTTCTCTCAGCAAAGGCACACTCCCTTCCTTTGTGTCACGTGTCTGAAGGTGAACAGCTGCAGATGATGCATGTGTGGAGCCCTTCATCTACATCTCACTTTACATTCCTCCTATGGACTCATCCTCGGTCACTGTATCTGCATCAATGCAGAAAGGACAGTGAGAAAGATGAGAAGGTGGTGCTATGTGTGAGTTACATCATTCTCTTTCTTTAGAGGTTCTCTTTCAAATTTAAAACGTATATTTCGATGTCTGACAAAACGTGCCAGTTGTTTTCCGATTCTCTCATGTGTCCTTTCTGCGTGGCTGCTCGTGCCGGCCTATCACAGCCCTTTACAGGGAATTTCCACACCAGAGGCCCCGCCCCTGGTTTGACGCAGAAGGCACGTCGCAAGCGATGCCCCCTGCGGCCTTGGGAAAGGACAGCTGGCAGTGTTATAGCACAGTGCGCTAGTGCGAAATTCTCAGATGAAGGATGGAATGAGAGAGAGATGCCAATGCTGTACATCAGCACAAGTAATAACACTTTTCCACCCACCACTCTATTCCATTATCCATCCATCTCTCCATCTCTTTCCCATTCAGGGTAACCTCAGCGTCTAAAGGGCAAACGCGAACACCTTTAAGACATCGCCAGGGAAGCTCATATTTTCTTATTAATTCTATTCTATAACACCAGCCTCCGGGGAGACAGGGCATCTTCCGAAACGACACACTATTTCCACTCAACGTCTCCCCCTCACTGCTTCATCAAACTTCCACACAGCAGCAGTACATGCGTAAGCACTTTTTTTTTTGCACTCCCTTCCCTTTTGACGCAGTGCCCACTACAGCTGCCGGGTTAGCTTCCACATCTAAATGAAGATCCTGACACGGACCGGAGGCTGTCTTCTACCTCCCCCGAATCCAACACAATGAACCTCTCTCTTGGCAGAGAAATGTCAGACGTTGCAGGGCAACATCAGCTGGTGTCACTGTGATGAAACCGGCTTGCACTGCCTCCGCAGCGCTGGAAATGTCTCAGCACCGCATGGTCTTCTGTCTGCAGCGTTATGCCACCGCATCGCTCAGCCGGTACACCGGGGTTAAATATTACAACTCCTTTCGCAGGATGATGATGGAGCAGAATTGCGCAATAGCTCACCCCAGCAGCAGCATCTTGGCATTGCCTAGTATTTTTCCACCAGACTCCACTGGTCAATTTACACGGCTAATAAGTTTAACTATATAACCGGAAACAACTCAAATGAGTTTAATGGCTTAATGGATGCGGGCAGTAGATGAGGACTCTCTAAAGTCATGCGGACGAATCTTATTGTCATGTTTCTTGTGTAGCCTGATGGACTCATCGTTTCCTTAATCTGTAGTGTGTATAAATGTAGTCACTGCTGGCGATTATCGAGTCCATGTTATGTCACAAATTAAAGGGGAAATAGCCTAAGCTGGTGAAGCGCTTATTCGTGGTAACCGCATTATGACGCACGGGTCAGCGAGGGTGCCGAGGATAGACTCCTCAGCTGATAACGTCCAGCGTAAGGACGTGGTGGGCTCACTATCCTCACCGGACAGATGCTTCGCTTGCGCGGAACCAGATGACCGGAGAGAGGGAAATGCCAGCTGGGTTTAACGCAGCAGAGGGCAGGAGGAAGGTTGATGGGGGGTGGGCAACGAGGGCATGAAGGAGGTCATGTTACACTGCGTCCTTTAGTTATAAAGAAAGCCATGCATCATGGAATATGCAAGTCTGCGGAAAATATAACAAAACTAATTTTTTAAACTTTTTTTTTTAAACTAGAGCTTAATGACTGAAGCTTAACACGTGCCCCTCCTCTCTCATACAAGAGTACTCAGGAAGAATAAACCGATTAGGCCTATCGTGGCTGGCAAGGTTATGGTCAAAGTAAGGCCTATCCTACCTAAAATAGCCGACACAGTGACAAGCTGGAATCCACACAGACCTACACTACTTATATATAAGACTTTGGCACTAGTTTTTAAACGTTTCATCAGAGGGACAGCACTTAACGAGAATCACAGAGCAAATTAGCTCAAATGAGCCAACATAATAATTGATTCAAGTCAAAAACGCCCCGAAGTGAAACCAAACTGAACACCCAAACCGGCTCTCTTTTACCTCTGCGCTAGATAGGTGCTACATCAATTTGTCGCAGTCTAGACCGGGTAAAACAGAGTTCCGCATTAGAGTCAATGTCATACAGACAAACGGGATTTCCATTAAGGACAAAAACGACATCACGGCTCAGTTTGAAAGCTTTCCTCATCAGGAACGAGACTTTAGGGTACCTCTCACTTTTCAGGCCACTTCAGGTGGGCTACAACGCAGTTACAAAGTTGCAATCGCCAGTTCT
Source organism: Cichlasoma orientale (assembly GCA_034780415.1). Classification (NCBI taxonomy): domain Eukaryota; kingdom Metazoa; phylum Chordata; class Actinopteri; order Cichliformes; family Cichlidae; genus Cichlasoma; species Cichlasoma orientale. The sequence continues at coordinate 934,021 of JAVDPK010002395.1, read as the reverse complement.
TACCCCCATGTTGGCGCAGTCACTCTTTTCCTCTCAGGTGATGCACGGCTTGAGAGGTGTCAGCCCCTCACGTTGAATTATATCAAAATGCCTTGCCTTGAAAAGCAAAAGAAGATATGCTCAGTTGTTTTGTGCTGCTTAGGTGAAGAAGGAAAAAAAAACAGGAAAACGACGTCAGACAAGTTATCTATAGCTTAGGTCTGACAGAATAGTTTTCTTTGGTTTAAATAAACTATCTCTCAAACCTTCAGCGAGGTTAGGCTGCAGTCTCCCCTTGAGGGACGTCGTTCAAATGAAATTCTGCAGTCTCAAGCGGAGCATCACGCGGGGAACCGCTTCCTCCCTTTGCTCTCTGATACTTGCGGTGAAAGACCGGCGAAACTAACCAGCCGCAGTGCAGAACTCGATCTCCTTCCGCGGCTCTGCCGGCTGCCGCACCACTCCGCCAGTGGAAGGAACGCCTCCTCGAGCGAATGGGTGAATCGAGAGCCTAATTGCACCCGCCCACCGCTAACATAGATGGCCAATCATAATTCTGAGCGCCTCATCGTTGTTGGGATCGCTAACCAGTTGGTTTCATCCCACTGTACAAGCGAGCCAATAGAAAGCCAATTCTGCCCCTCCTGTTTTACTGCAGAATTCTGAGGCTTGCAGCCAGCAGCATCGCGAGTCTCTAGGCTGAAATTTTGTATAAATGGACGCACAAGGTTAGATTCTAGTTGTCGTGATTGTGTTTGCTCATCGTGTAATGTATTTCTGTCACATAAAATAGTGGATTTGTGTACATTAGGTTATTGCATGCGTTAAGCACCCCTGGATGTCATCGGTCGTGTTGGTCCTGTCATGAGCATGTTGTGCACATCCACATGTCACTTCAGTAGTGGGCCTGGGCACAGCAGACATTCAAACAGTGCGTGTGTGGAAAATTCAGGTAGAAAGAATGAGGGTGAAGCCAGAGTCACAATTCAGTCATCAGTTTGTCACCTCACATCGGGCGCATGGTCAGCTGCAGGAAGCAGCTTGCAACCTGACTGCCTATATCAGCAGGTGTACAGTTTTGACAATGCAGAGTCAGCACCTTATCTGACATGGGGTGACTTACTCTAAGAAAACAGAAAAGAAAAAAGAGCATGTACCTGGATGAACCTTAACAGAAGTAAAAACAAACAAAAACAAAAAGGAATCAAACCTGGATTAGCACTATAATAATTTTCTCAAGGTTAAGCTTTTTTCACTTTGCTTGACATTTATGAGGTTAGCTGTAAAAAAATGTTTTCTGCTGTCCATATGTGGGATTGACAGGTGCTGTGAGGATACACACTTAGATTAATGAGTTTGTCTAATAAATCAGGCTGCATTCATTAAACACTGGTGAGGCAGAAAGATGGACAGACTGTGATTTTTTTTTTTTCTGTAACAGTGCCAAAGAGTTCAAAGACAGAGAGCATGAAAGAGAGACAAACAGAGGACGTGCAAGAGAAAGCTGGCACATATGAAGAAGTGAGTTGTCATTGCTGGTCTTTGGTTGTATCTTTAAAAAAAAATTCTCTGTGCTTTGCAATGAAGGTGTGACGCTGCAGTGAAAGCACACATGCAGAGTTGCCGACTTACATACACACACACATACTATGCATGCATGCACAGCGATGCCTGATTTGCAAGGGAAAGCTGGGAGTCACACGTGCTGTCCCTGCAGCAGATTGCTGCCATGCCTGACTGCGTTTCTTGCTGTGGGTCCAGACGATGACCACACAGCCCCGTGAAGCCCCAGAGCATCAGAATGAGGTTAGCTCAGAGTTGGAGGACAGTCAGCTGCAATACTTTTTAAAACAAGATGCTACAGTATGCATTACATTTTAGTTTTATTATTTAATCTGAAATAGGACAGATGAATCAGTAAGAACACTAATTTATTTTAGCTGTGAGTAATCACTTTGTGTGCGGATGTTTGGTGTTTTCATAACCTTCTTGAATTACCAGATGGACAGGGTAAAGTTTCACATACACATTCTGGTAAATCCCACTCATACAGCACCAACAAGATGCTAAATGTTAACACTTTGTTTTTCCATCACTGCTTGTCCGACATCTGATTTCAAAGAACAGTTTTCCCTGTCTGTATTAATAACAGGCTTCTGTGTAAATCCAAATGAATGCTGGCTGTTAACCTTTTACCACCCGCTCTTCTGCCTGTGGCATACTCACCCTAAAAGTCAGTGCCAACACTATGAAAAATAACATGAATATGTACATTTAACCTAACCTCTTTTTTCTGTCATTGTGGTAATTTCCCAAAATTATGCCCTGTGGATGCATCTAAATAAATCGACCAAAAGTTTGAGCAGTTTTCATACAAAATCTTTTCACAAGTTAATTTACTAATCTATACAAGCTATATAAGGAATGAACAAAAGAACAGAAGTTCTTTTGTATCCTTCAGTTTTGTATCTTTCCAGTAATAACAGATGCTTATAATCTTCGGGGGTTTGACAGATGGCGATTGAACTGATAACATTTGATTGTCAGCTTTAACACTGCAACACAAACAAGAACAGCTTTATTATTTTTTACTCACTCAGTTTCTGTGGCTGTCAACAAAACCCTTGCACCAAATAAATGTTGAGATATGCCTATCATATATGCAATGTACAGCTAGGCTTAATAATTTGATTCTGAAGCGCACAGTGCTGCAAATGAGGGTGACTTTGTCAGCATGGCTGCTGCTAATAAAGTTCTTTTCATTTGAATTTAAATGGCTGCCAGCTGTCCCCTTCCATAACCTCTGTCATGCCTTCATGTTTCCCCCTCCTTTCTGCCTCTCTACTACCCAACGCTTACCCGCCTTGCAGTACAAGAAAGAGGGGGAGGGAAGAATCCCCCCAAATCGAGTGCTCCACAGCAACAGCAGTCAGATGACCTTGTATCTGACTTGTTCTGCTGAGTCAGAAATTGAGGGCTGGGTGAGGGGGGGATGCAGGGAGAAAAGAATAAGAGGGAGAAGGAAAGCGAGACATGGCACAGAGCAAAAGCTGGCTCTTATTGTTATTCTTACTGATTCTGTGGATTCTGTTCATGTCGATGGTGCTGTGTCTGACTTATTCACATGAAGCTGATTTGCACGGCTTGAAGAGCCACATGCACGTGTGATGAGCGCAGAGTCAGTGATTTTGCACAATTTGGCACCATGGGTTTTCTGTGTTAGTCGGGGTTGTGTCAACACGCTTAATGGCAAAATGTATGCTGAAATTAGAACACTGCATTCATACAGAACAGAAAACACTGAAAAACATTATCACATCTACAACACTTTTTACTCATCTTTTCACAAGCTTGTGGAACGTGGCTGCAGGAATTTGCTCCTGTTTAGCAACAGAAGGTCTAGTGCCGGGAGGGCTAGTACTGAAGCTGGGCAATAAGACTTGGCTTGCTGTCAGTATTCCAGGCCATCCCAGAGGTACTGGATGGGGTCAGTGTGCAAGCAAACTGTTGACCTTTCTTTGTATATGGAGGCATCCTTATTGGAACTGGAGGGGGGTTTAGCTCAAACCACTACAGAGAAGGTCCAGAAGGGCAGCATACTTTACTAGTAATTATGTAAACAGCTGTGTCCACATATTTTTGGCTTTGTAGTGTATCTATGGACAGCTTAAATTAGGGTGGGGGGGGTACGAAGTCATCTGTTTTTGTGTACATGTGTGCATGTGTGAAGGTGATCCTAGCTAATCCGGTTTTATAAATGTCTGACATAATCTGTGTTCCACTCACAGTGTCCAGAACAGGGAGAAGGGAGGAAAAGAGGCAGCGACAGAGAGAAGAGGGAAGAGAGAGAGAAAGACAGAGAGAGGGGAATAAAAAGAGGAGCAGGGAGGAGATGGCAGGAGGATAAATGATAGAAAGACTGATGGGCTTAAGGAGGATGAAAGAAAGAAAGCGTGAGAAGGGAGGCAGGGAAATAAGACACAGATGAAGGAGAGCAGAGTCAGGTGGATGGTGGAAAATTCCTCTGGGATTTAGGGTGGATGGAATGATACAAGACCACGAGTGAAGCTGTGGTTATCATACAATTGCACCGAGGGGAAGGAGAGAAGACGTATCATAAATTGGATGCGGAATGCAAGAAAACGAGATTGTAAAACAGAAATGTGTGACGATTACAGAAAGTAGGTTTGTATGAAAGTAAAATCCATTTGTGTGGGCAAAGTAAGGAAAAATACAGGAAGGCAGATGGTAAACAGAAAAACCGTGATTTATATTTATTAGCCGTCCCAATCTGAGACAGGTGTTATGTTCTTTTAATGAAAATGTATTTTAGAGCATAAAACTTACACCTTGCTTTGGCAACTTTCTGAGATTTTTAGGGTTTTATAAACCCGAGGGAATAAACATTTTACAGTTATAAACTAACACCTTGGGATTATTGGCAGGCAGGTGGATTGATCACTGGCTGCTCCAGTCTGCATCCCAAAGTATCCTTGGGCAAGATACTGAACCCCAAATTGAGTGTGAATGTGCATGAATATCAGATAGGTGTAGAATATAGTGCTTGTATGAATGGCTGTGAATGAGGCATGCTTTGAATGCTCAAGTAGAGTAGAAAAGTGCTATATAAGAACCAGTCTATTTATCATTCACCATTGTTGGAAAGCAAACAATCCCACTATATGCTGTTGTACGGAAAAAACGTTTCCAAAATCTTTGCTCCTTTCCCACACTATTTGTCATGGGAACACAGTTCAAAAATTGAAACAATGGCATTTTCAATTTATTTAATGATTAATTTCAGTTATTGAAATGTTAGAGCTAGAGTGGACTCACTGACAGACTGAGAGAAGCAAAACGTTTCCTATTCAACCTGACGGTGAGCCCACAATTTTCATTCTACAACCATCATTTTACCACCAAATCACAGGAAAATTTGTCTTCTTTCAAACACAACATTCCTCAGAGCTAACAGATGTACAGTTTTTGATATGCAGGTGTTTGAGTGAGAGGGAGTGCCTTCTAACGACTCAGACTCCTATAATAATTTGATCAAGGATTTCTGGAGAAAAGCATTCACAATCTCTTTTTTTATATCGCTCCTGTGGCCACATTTTAAGACAAGTGACACAAAAATGCAACAGATTTGTAGAGCAACTTATTGGAACACTCATAGTTGTAAAATCATGTCGTATGAATTACGGTTTGGATTTCATAAGCCATTTTGTGAGCGGCGTGCTAAGCCCATTTCAGAGAAATTTTGACAGTTGGTTACAGTCAGTCACACAAAATGTCATCACCGTGGTAAATTTAGCTGGTACTTAATTGACGCAGGTGGAAGGAACCGAGTTTTTATCAGCAAGCCACAGGCTAAGTTCAGCAATAGCAGTAATCATACAACCATTTCTCCAGAATGTACAGACTATGCTGTAATTTCACCGGCATGGTCTAGTTTTACATGCTTTCATGATTTCCTTATTTTACACTTGAAGACCCTGCACATGCCCACAGGTGTATTATCCTTATCAGGGACAGATCTAGCCATTTTGGTCCCCACTTTTATCCCAAAATGTGTGCATCTCACACGTTTTGAGGATGCTCAATGGAAAGACTCCTACAAAAAGCTTGAAGCAACTTTGCCAAACTTTGCCAAACTTGGAGCATCAGTAATAACCTTACAGAAATGATACTTGTGCAACTCAAGGCAACTCAAGTACTTTAGCTCTGTCCCTGTTTAACAAACACTGGGATTTGAAGCTGATAGGCCATTAATATCAAAATGTATTGTTTGCTACATTGCCTCATCAGTGACACCTTAATTTCAGGATGTAGATCATCATTTCTCATTATAGTGTCACCTTCGTTAAACCTTCTAGCTCAATGATACCCACTTGACCCAAGCAGAGGACACGACTGCACGTATACAGCTTGTTTCAGACATTAAGTTTTGTGGATCACATTATAATGTTTCCAGGGAACGTCAGTAACCCGGTTACTCATACATCCTTCTTACTCAGCAGTGTGAGCAAATGAATCACGGGGTCGGAAAAGCTTTAAAAAAAGTCAGGTTTTGTGAGAGTCAGCCCCCCGCAGTGTGTCCTCCTACAGTCCTCTCAGTTTGTGCGTCCTCGTGTCCTCTCAGTATCAGCTATTTACTGCAGTGTGAGCAGCTTTTTTTTTAAATAATACATAAGGCACACTGGATATCAGCAGCAGGCTTCAAAGGGGATCTATTGTGCTTTTCGTTATTTTCTGTCATATGTATTGTTACAGTGGTGGATGCTCATATTAAACATGGCCAAAGTTTGAAATTTTGAGTTCAGCATATGTACAGGGAACCCTTATGAGAGAAAAGCTCAGGCTTCAGACTACTTAATGCTCAGTTTCACAGTATTTTTTTTAAACTCTTGGATCTGTATGATGCCAGTGGGAATATCCCTAATATGGCAAATTCAGGCAAACAGCTTCCCCCCACCCCCACCCAACTGCAAACCATCCAGGGGCAGCCAATCAGAAGAAATTTGACTTAAAGGGAGGGTGGCATTAAAGGAAAAGGTACTCAGTGGATGCCTAGTATACGATAAATAAGGATTATTTTGAACTGCGAATGCAAAGCTACTCTAGGAGAGTCCAAGAGTAGGGGAGTTGGAAATTAGAAATATTGGGTCCTTATTAAGAGTCAGTGAGAAGGATCATTTCATTCTCCTTTGCAGCTGGTGGTGCCTCAGGCAGCTATTTAATTGAGCCATGCTAACTGTCCCTGTTACTTATTATAGCTGATTATGCCTTTGCTCAGGTTGAAGTCAGGTGTAGCTAATGAATTGTCTGAAGTCCCCCAAAACATATTTCACTGAATGATAAAGATGTCCCTTTTCCCACCCTAAGAAATACAATAAACTTGAGAATGAGAGAAATGTTAATTAAGCACAGTCTGTGTATGCCCACAAAGTGTTAGAGGATGTCTAATCAAGGGAAGTAATAAATGCCCTATTTGTAATCCAGGGTTTTCTTTCAATACCTATCTGGCATAATGCCCACATGTGTGTTACATAGTGAAGAATGAAAAGCTGCCTCAACTAAATCCATATGAAGCTAGCTGCCTTACACTCTGTCATTATTTCCTGACTGCTCCTTACTCTGCATCTGTTTCAGCTATGAACATTACACATCAAATGTCCTGTTATGCTATAGCTCACCTGGTTGAGCAGGTGACCCACATGCCAAAAAGCTACTGCAGGGGCTTAGGTTCAAGTCAAGTATTATTGCTTGTCTAATAAAGGCTAAAATGCCAAAAATAAATCTTTAAAAAACATCCTGTTATTGGCTGCATGAGCGAGCACAAAATTCTCTATGCACTTACAGCATCCGGGAAACTGAAAACGTAGGAGGAACTTAAAGAGACAGAAGCTAAAAATAGTGCTGCAAAGTGCTCAAAGCACAGTATCAGAAAAATAGCTTTTTTTTTTTTTAAACATTAATGCATGCAAAACAGCTGTGGTGGACTCCCCTAATAAAATGTAAATTACAATTGTATGTGCATTTTAACTTTCAATAGCAGAAAAGGCACGTGTTACCGATAACATTAATTGCTCCAGGCATCTATGCCAGCAAACCAGCATGTACAAGTTAAGTGCCCAGACCTCAGAACGCCGGCTATTTATCAGGTTTTATAATTATGTCTGTGCTTGTCCTGCTATGATTTGTTACAATGCTTGCCAGTATCATAATAAAATTTAGAAAACAAGAGAAAGCAGAATGGGTTTTCAAAAGGAGCTGGTCGAAAAAAAAATACAATGTGCAAAAAGTGCTTTAACTACATCAAAATTTTCTAAAAATACACATTCTTTTACAGTATCTTAAACTTATTTGCCAATTTATGTGATAATCAACCAAATCTGAACATGAGTTCATCTTACTACTGTTCAAATTATATTAAGTAAATCATTTTTGGTCACCTCCTCTCTCATTCTGTCTGTGCATCTGGTTCTAAAGCATTTCCTCCTCCTTTCCTCCCTCCTTCCTGACTCCTCCTTCTCGTCCGGTAGCTGTCCTTTCAGCACCACAGCCACTGCAGCAAAGCCTTTCTCCACTCTTTATTCACCACTATATTTTCCTTTCTTTTTCTTTTTGCTACTTTCCCTACAACTTAGAATACTGCTCACAAGCCAATCACAGTAATATCTACTAACAATGTATAATAATGAATGTTGTGCTCTTAGTGATTTCATTTCATCTGCAATTTAAATTCATTTTTATTAAATTGAACTGATTATTGAAATCCTCTTATGTGGTTTTGGTTAATGCATTTTCCCGTGAAATTTATCAGCAGCTAATTTCTTTGCTCTCAGCTCAGGGATTTCTGTGTGATATTTCTCTACAAACACAAATGAGTAAAAGAAATGTGAATGAAAGTAAAATGCATTTAATGAACATTTAAAGTCTCAGTCTGCAAGGTCATTAGACATTAAACATCCATCCACTTGTTTTTCATTTTATGTAACTGCCTGCAATTAGGTATTTATTCTCCTTCTGCACTTAAAGCACACTTAAAGTTCCATTAAGACCATAAATGCCAATTACCTCATTTCCTGCTTTTAACACATTGCAGCCGCACTGCTCTTTCTGATTTAAAAATGGAAGTTAAAATAGGCTTTCCATATCAATTAAAGTTGGTGCAATGCACTTGATTACAGAGGTTCTCCCCCATAATTACTTCAAATGTTATATTATTACGCATTGCACACACTGTATATATACACACACAGATCTTGGCAGAACTAGTTTCAGATACAGTGCACTTAAACATTTACTGCAAAGCTTTACTATGTGATGTTTTTGTAAAGGTGTCTTAGCATAGATCTTTGTCTGGTCTTATTCTTACATGATGGCTGTGCAGCTGGTAGATTATGAATGTTTTGTTCTTAGTATAGTATAGCATAGTATAGTATAGTATAGTATAGTATAATCGTTTTTACAGCCTGTGTAAACCCTAGACATGGTTGTGCAGGAAAATCCCAGTAGATCAGCAGTTTCTGAAATACTCAGACCAGCCCATCTGGTACACATTCAAAGTCACTTAAATCACTTTTCTTCCTCATGTTGATGCACAGTTTGAACTAGAGCAGGTCATTTTGACCACGTCTAAACGCGTTGTGTTACTGACATATGATTGGCTAATTAGATATTTGTGTTAACAAGCAATTGAAACACGTACCTAACAAAGTGGCCAATGAATGTATAATTTCTGTAATTTCACAGGTTATGCCAGATTTTCTACTTTTGGGTCTGTATAATGTCAAAGAGAAGTGATATTCTTAATATGGTCATCTCAGACAGACAGCTCTGAACACTGCAGTCCTATCCTCATATGATCCAAATCTTTCGTCTGCGAGATTCATCCAATCAAAGGAAAAGTTGGATAAAAGGGAAGGTAACCTTTTTTTAGCCTGAAGTTTAAAAAAAAAAAAAAAGCTTGTTTCAGACTTCTGATGAACTAAGGGGATGCACCAAAGCCATGTATGGGAAAAATAAAGATGATTTTGAAGTCTGGATTAAGCTACTCTAGTACAGTCAAAGAATAAAATAGCTGGAAAAAAGTATAACAGGTTCCTTTAAATGACCTGCCTGGTTAAACAAAAGATAAATACCAAGGGGAAGTATACTGGATTTATAAATTACAGCCCAGTAAGCACCCTGGCTTAAATGAGGACTTGAATTCTGTTCCTTTTTTAGGAACCTTATTTGCCTTTGGAGATGCATTCATGTTGTCTGTGGTTGACGCTGCTGCATGTTATCTTGTTTGATTTGGATTATATTTATTGAATGTTTTAGACTTGGTGTTGTTATCCTTTTGGACTCCTATTGGCAGAGCTTTGCTGGTCAAATATTACACTTTCATCCAATGTGGAAGCTTACCATTGGTGGAACACCATAAGTTCCTATTTATGAAAACACTGGAAAAGATCCAGTGTTTTCATGAACTCTTTTTCACTGCATGATGAAGGCTTGTCTGCTGAAACATGGAGGAGGTTTTTTAGGTTAAACATGACCATGCCATGAGAATAAAGGCTTTTAAATTTTATTTGAAGAGAATAACCTGGAGTTCTTTGATGCTTTAACCAATGGTTAAAGAACTGTTATTGCAATTTTAAGACAACATTTTGGCAAGTGATTTCAGAAATAAAGAAAATACATGCAAAAATGGCATCCATGGGAGAACTCGAAGGGGAAAACCACTGCCGACTAAAAGGAACACAAAGATTCATCTCACATTTGCCAAAAAACATCTTGATGATGAAAACTTTTGGGAAAATATTCAATTCAGTTTTATTTATATAAAACCAAATAACAGCAAAACAGTTGCCGCAAGACCCATTATATTGTAAGGTAAAGACCCTACAATAATTACAGAAAAAACTCAACAATCAAAACGACCCTCTATGAGCAAGCACTTGGTGACAGTGGGAAGGAAAAACTCCCTTTTAACAGGAAGAAACCTCTGGCAGATCCAGGCTCAGGGAGGGGCAGTCATCTGCTGCAACTGTTTGGGGCTGAGGGGAAAGAGACAGGACAAAAGACACACTGTGGAAGAGAGCCAGAGATTATTAATAACTAATGATTAAATGCAGAGTTGGGTATAACAGAATAAAAAAAGAGGTGAATGAAAAAGAAATAAGAAGCCTAGATCTATAGCAGCATAACTATGGGATGGTTCAAGGTCACCTGATCCAGCCCTAACTATAAGCTTGATCAAAAAGGAAAGTTTTAAGCTTAATCTTAAAAATAGAGAGTGTCTGTCTCCCGAATCCAAACTGGGAGCTGGTTCCACAGAAGAGGGGCCTGGAAGCTGAACACTCTGCCTCCCATTTCTCCTCTTAAGTATCCTAGGAACCACAAGTAAGACAGCAGTCTGAGAGTGAAGTGCTCTATTGGGGTGATATGAGGTCTTTAAGATAAGATGGGGCCTGATTATTCAAGACCTTAGATGTGAGAGGAAGGATTTCAAATTCAATTCTGGATCTAACAGGGAGCCAATGAAGAGAAGCCAATATGGGAGAAATATGCTCTCTCTTTCTAGTCC
>JAVDPK010002395.1:911026-921119 GCA_034780415.1 Cichlasoma orientale | reverse complement strand
AGGATGTTTCTAATTTTAGAAATATTGCGCAAATGCAAAAAAGCAGTCCTACATATTTGTTTAATATGTGCATTGAAAGACATATCCTGGTCAGAAATGACTCCAAGATTTCTCACAGTGTAACTGGAGGCCAAGGTAATGCCATCCAGAGTAAGTATCTGGTTAGACACCATGTTTGTAAGATTTGTGGGGCCGAGTACAATGACTTCAGTTTTATTTGAATTTAGAAGCAGGAAATTAGAGGTCATCCAGACCTGCACTTTAACTAATTGATGTGTGTCATCTGGCTTCATGGATAGATAAAGCTGGGTATTATCTGCATAACAGTGAAGATGTATGCAATGCTTTCTAATAATAATAATTCCAAAGGGAAGCATGTATAGTGTAAATAAAATTGGTCCTAGCACAGAACCCTGTGGAACTCCATAATTAACTTTAGTGTGTGAAGAAGACTCGCCATTTACATGAACAAATTGGAGTCTATTAGATAAATATGATTCAAACCACTGCAGCGCAGTAGCTTTAATACCTATTGCATGCTCTAATCTCTGCAATAAAATATTATGGTCAACAGTATCAAAAGCTGCACTGAGGTCCAACAGCACAAGCACAGACACGAGTCCACTGTCAGAGGCCACGAGAAGATCATTTGTAACCTTCACTGATGCTGTTTCTGTACTGTGATGAATTCTGAAACCTGACTGAAACTCTTCAAATAAACCGTTCCTCTGCAGATGATCAGTTAGCTGTTTTACAACTACTCTTTCAAGAATTTTTGAGAGAAAAGGAAGGCTGGAGATTGGCTTATAATTAGTTAAGACAGCTGGGTCAAGTGATGGCTTTTTAAGTAATGGTTTAATTACTGCCTTAAGCATCAATTAATGGTAGAACTTCTTTGAGCAGTCCAGTAGGAATGGGGTCTAGTAGACATGTTGATGATTTGGAGGAAGTAACTATTGAAGTTAACTGAGAAAGATCAATTGGAGTCTAAGCAAATACCAGTAGTACTGAAAGCAGCCGAAACATAAAGATAAGTCTTTGAGATGGTTATTCTGTGTACTGACGAGGAAAAAGCTGAACATTTTGGAAGGTTTGAGTCTCATTACATCTGACATAAAACTAATACAGAATTTCATAAAAAGAACATCACACCAACAGTCAAGCATGGTGGTGGTCAATTAGATTGAGGTTGAGGTGCTTTTGCATGACCTTAAACAGACCATTTACGCTCAAAAACCCTCCACTGTGGCTGGAGCTTGATTGCTGCTCTTGCTGCCAAGTGTGACACAACCAGTTATTAGGTTTAGGGGCCAATTCCTTTTTCACACAGGGCCAGGTAGGTTTGGATAGCTTTTCCCCCCTAATAAATGAAATCATCATTTAAAAACTGAATTTTGAATTTGATTTAAGTGTGAAAAATATGCAGAGCATTGTACCATCAGTACCATTTATCCACTGCTCTCCAGGAGACTACTTTGACTTAACATGCTTTATATGGTCGGCCAGGTTGTTCTGATGTAAAAACATGTTTTGGAATGAGATAAAATTCTTGAAGTATAACAAAGCAGAGGCATTTTGCATCTAATACCACAGTGTCAATTTGCCTTGTAAATGAGGTCACCGGAAAGAGGAGAAATGGCTTTTGAGCTCTCTGATTATTCAGCAGATTAGCAGATGAGTGCTGCAGTCATTTTTTTAAGAAATCCTTCACGACTCATTTTACTAATTTTATGTTTTATCCTCGTTCTTTTCCACATTTGACTGAATTTGTTGTCCGTAGAGGCCAAATTGCTGACTGCCTGTCTGCTCAAGCCGCTTTGCTTCGAAGCTGTTCGCTTTGTGTTTTTCAGGTCTGCTGAGCTTGTAGTGCGTCACGCTAGGGTATAGTAAAGGAAAAGGTTTGCTTAGTTCCGACAGTGCTGGCTATCTGTCAGCATGGGTCAGGTGTTGTTCTTTCATTGCCTGTGTGCATCGGTGTATTTGCAGGCAAGCATCTTTGTCACTCTGATAAGTGACCTGTTGTGGAATAGCAAGCAGCCCCAACCGGATTTAAGAATCAAGCTAGTGTACAAGCACATGAGATATACTGTTGTTAGCTGTGCCTTTAGATTAACTGATATGTGTGAGCTGGCACATGTGTATATGTGTATGTGCTCGTATCAAGTGCAGTAAGCAGCCTCAGGAGTGATGGGAATGATGACAGTGTTGTAGCAGAGCTGGAGTTGAGCCATGTGCTCCACCGGGGGAACCGGCCCTTTAATGCCTGTCGGCCTATCAGGCAGGGGATGCTGGGAGCGGGCCGTCCTTGGGAACGACCTTGTAGGAGGGCCAAGGGATGGAGAGGGTACAGCGGAAAGAGCACATGGAGGAGCCGGATAAAGGAGGGGGGAAGAGGGGCTGAGTCACGGATGAGGCAGGAAGTGAGAGACACACAGCAAGAAAGATGTGAAATTTATTCATCTTTACCTTAGAGGCAATTTAGAGCTACATGAAACAGACAGATGGATACAATAAGTAGAAGAGTAGTTAGTTGCAGACAGAAGACAGATGAATGAGAGATAGATAGTTGAGGACACTAAGAGGATTAAAAGTTCAGCTGCGTAGTTCTGCCTAACTCCACCTCTCTGTCTTTCTCTCTCTGAGGCAGACATGCAGACGTCACCCCATCCAGATTAAATTGACAGCACGCCACACTCTTATTGCACAAGAATTTCTCTGAAAAGGATGAAAAGGATGAAAGAGAGGAATAAGAATAAGGCTCACATTCAGAGGTGGTAATAATATGGGAACAAAAGGTGGTTACAGTTGGATAAAGATTCTCTCTGCACTTGTTTGCCAAGAAAATCTGTGCAGTATGCTTACAGAAAGTATTAGAGAAAAATAAATGAGAAGCTCAATACCACTCTCGGTCATAAGATAATTATGAAGTTAGAGCCAGGAGACAGCTGGCTTGGCTTAACATAAAGACTGAAAACAGATCATGTGACACTGACAGGTTAAAAAAGAACAATCCCTATATCACAAGTTTAATCCATACATGAAAAAAAAATCCAACTGTAAAGTGGGAAAATTGGGATATTTTGTATCATACTATTTCCTGGCCTGGAGCAGTTACTAGAAGCAGTTCAGCATATAATTCCGAGTAAAACCTCTATAGGTAGGCAGATTTTGTTAACTAGGATAAAGCCGAGTGAGCTTTTCGCCCCCGTTAACAGCGTACTCTAAGCTGCCCTCTCATAGTGGTAGCTTCATATTTACTGTACACACAGAAGTGTTATTAATGGTCTCATGTAGCTTTTGGCATCAAAGCAGATAATGGCATTTCCAAATAATATAATTATTCCTTAAAAAAAGAAATTACAAAAAACATTTAACCTAAAGCCGGATAAAGGAGTGAATGTGGATTTAGCAACAGCTGACAGTGATCTAATGGCATGTTTGCTTGCAGAGCGCCAAGTAAGGCATCCAGATCTCGTGTGTATGGTACTGTACCTCAGCAGCAGGAACTGCAGTGCTGTGGTTTAACCAGATGCGCTCCTTTGTGTGGTTGTGTGTGGCCTCATTCTGCTCCAGGTGATAGAGGGAGGATGTTTGTGTGTGCATGTAAGAGAAAGATTGCATAAAAGGCTCCAAGACCATAGTGTGGGATGTGATGTGTGGGGGCCTATATGTCAGCATATTTCTACATGGACCATGCGCACTGGAGTGTGTGTGTGTGTGTGTGTCTGATGCTGCTGTGCTCAATGAGTCAGTGTGATGGAGTGCTATGCCAGTTAGGCAACCTCAGCAGTGTTTTCATTATTGCTGCACCCGGTCACGTCAGACAGTGGCTTACTGGACCATGCAAGTGATGCACACACAAATATAATATAATAAAAAAAAATGTAAAGATATTGCAGGAGAAGAAACATGCCTCCACTTTTCTTGCTAATTTTGGAAATTCATTTGTCTTCTGAGTGTGTGTCAGATGTGTGCGTATCCATGTGTGTGTATTTGTGTCTTCTGTCCCTTGGGCTTGTCCACTGGATGTGTATCTGTGCCCTTATCCTGAGCATGGTTTTGACAGAAAGAGGCTGCTGTGTGCTCATTACTGACTCTCACACTGTTCTCTCAGTGGGGTTGCGTATGTGCATCCACACAAGATGTGCATTCTAAAGGGGCATATATAATACATACAAAGAGCTTGCACAATATAGAAATGTAGGCACGCTAGACCTTGAATTAGACTCATCATGACACCATGCAACTGCAAAAGAGTGGGGAAAAAGCCACAATACATTCAAACCTTTCTCTCAAGAACATTGTCAAACTACATCCTGTTTTACCCCTCAATGACGCAGAGAAGCCGGTCCATTCATCTCCTCAAGGCTGGACTGCTGCATTGTACTGTACCTTTGGACTCCAGCCAACAGTGTGCAGCTTGCTGCTTGGATACTAATGAGAGAGTAGTAACCCCACCAATTTCCCTTGCAAACGACACTGTTGGCCTGTCTATGTCATGAGAGGAGTTTTCAATGCTTAGCCTACTGTGATTATAGAAATGCACCTGCCTACCTTTATTGGATTCTGTATTTGTGGAAATTAGACCTCAAAGGAACAGTTTACCCCAACATCAAATATATGTTTTTCTCCAGCCTATAATGTTGTCATGCCGCAGCACTGCCAAACCTCCAATACTGGGTCTTTGAGCAAAGCTCTTAGCTCAAAATGCTCCAAGAGTGCTGTATTGTGGCTGACTGTGTGCTCTGGGCCCAGCTTCCTGATGATTAATTTATGGTACTGTGGTTGTGTCTGTTTGCATATGTATTTGCCAATGGAGAGCCTACAGAAAGGGACTTTTAAGCACCACAAACACGATCCCGTGCAGTCCTCCAAAATGCCAAACGCACAGTGGTCGATGCGGATGATGCTGTGTGTCTGTTGAATGCTGATTTGTTGACATGTGGGCCGGAACAGGGAAGGGAGCAACAGCAGAGTTCATCAGGAATGGGAGAAATGTGAAAAAAAAAAGCATCAAATCAAATACAGTATGAAAAGTACAGACAGTGGCTGCGGTGGACACTTGTCATTGTTTTTAACACTCGGTTTGACTTCAGCTCTTTTGATGCTGTAACTTTACTCTTCTTTGTGGCTGACTGATGGACCAAAAACAGCACAAGCATGAGTAGCCTACAGACCGGTTATGCCAAATACTTTGGACACTGCCCCCATCTGACAACAGACGCTCTCTGCAGGTAAATGGGCAGTGGGAAGCTGCCCCCGCACTGCCAACAGACTACCCACGGACTGCCCACGTGCTACTAATGCTGAACCATAACAAGCTGGGATATGTGAGATATAGAACAGAGCAACAACTAAGAGACTGCTTTGGTCCGAGATGCTCAGTTTTAGAAATATGCCTTCTCTTGGTTGAAATGGAACTAATGTTAGTTGCCTTCCGATGCTCAGAGTGTTCATAAATACAAGGAAAAACTGAGTAACAGCGTAAACGAACAAAAAAAACAACCGACAAATCATCATGTGACCACTCGCATGCAGGAACAACTACTTTCACCGGTTGCAGTATCTTTCTGCAGAATGAAATGTGCATCTGCCCATGAGAAGAGGTCATGCTGGCATCAGCAAGATAAGATGTAAACATTAATGACATCCCCCTAAGCTGAGCTGTGATGTTTCCTTTGTTTGTGGTTGTGGTGCAGCTGAAAAAAAAATGTTCTAAGTGCTCAGTATTTTTGAATTTATTTGTTAAGGTTATGATCTCTGAGTAGGGACATTGCCGCTGGGTTTTTTGGCACTTTGAGCGCTACAAGACAAACTAAATTTAGTTCCATTGTATTCACAACACAACAAAACAATCTAGACAGATAAACAGAACTACAGGCCAGAAGAAAAACATTCATATTTGTCTTTGGGGTGAGCTGTCCCTTTAAGCTTAGCTGTAACCTAACCACTGAGGCTTTTCTAGTTTTTGGGACAATTTGTTTAGGATATGTTTGTTTAAGCTCGCTCTGAATTATTTAGTCACACACTTACAGGCAAGAGGAATGTTAGCTGGGCAAAAATGCAGATGCTAACGCTGCAAAAGAGCTTTAGTATGCACTTCTCTTGGATGTCACCCTGTCTTGTGTCCTCTACAGACTTCTGTTTTTTTTCTTTATCCTCACCTCTCTTGCACATTGCTCGCCCTCTCTTCCTCCCTTCCATCCTCACCCTGTTTCTCCCTTGCTGCTGTGCTCTCGGTGAGTCTAATTTGAGCTGTAACACGTCAGTTACACTCGACATTAATTGCCCTAGTTATACTGTATGTGTCTCGCCTATGCATTTACACATAAAACATCCTGAGTGGATGTGCGTATGAACCGATGACTAGTGTGATGGGGAGAGCGGAGATGAAAATGGTAGTGGTAGGGGGTGGGAGGCAGTGAGTCTCCAGAGTCATTTGACTGGGGTGACCCTAACGGCTGATTGGATAATTCCCTGTCCTCTGAGCCATCCCATGATGCTTAGAGGAAGGATAGCTCCCAAGGTTATGCATGACAGTACACAGGGGAACATGCAGCTTGCAACTTAACTGCACACATGCGCGCACACACATGCACAAACAAGTGAAGCGGAACGTTATCCCGTGGGGCAAAGCCGAAGGGATTGTCACATTTCCATTTAAACTTCCACAGATATTTTACAGCAGCAAATCCAAGGTCATCCACATCCACTGAAGAGTAAGGTGAGCGACGGAGGGCAGTGTAGCTCTTGATTGGTAACGACATCACAATGATCTGAAACACGCTCCTAATGTAGTAAAAAATTACCTGGATAGAAAAACACAAAATGGAACACTATCAGTCATGGACTGAACTCCCCAGAGCTCGGACCTCAACTTTACTGAAGCAGCGTGGGATCATTTTGACAAAGAAAAGAAAGAAAGGCAGCCGACATCCAAAGAAGAGCTTTGAATGTCCTTCAAGAAGCCTGGAGAACCAAAAAGTCATACCAAATATTGACTTTCAAGCTTGATAGAACTGTTTTTGACTTATTTACTGTATTTCCATGTATGCTTGCACATTTCAGTAAATCTCTGCACCCATTTTCCTTTGTCAAACATGCTTTCAACAGTAGATAACAGCGTGCAGCTCACACTGAAAGTCCAGCAATGATCTCTGCAGCCAGATAAGATCGAGATCAATACATGAATATAATGGGATAGATGTCTTTGTGTTCTTCAGAGCTAACTGTGCTTGAGGATTATATTGATAAATTCAAGCCTTGGCAAGCTGTTTCCATGAGGATTATGGGGAACTGTGGGCATGACTGCAGGCTTGATCAAATTGACACGAACATCTGGACACACCCTGGCAGGCTAAAAGGGGCACGCACGCGCACGCACGCACGCACGCACGCACGCACGCACGCACGCACGCACGCACACACACACACACACACACACCTCATTAACTTAAGTAGCTCTAACCCTCAAATAAGTCATGATTCATTTATGTCATGTCAGCTCGCACATGCTAACGTGCTACTAAATCAAGGCTTGTTTCCTCTGACTGAATGAGCAGTTGAGCCATTCATCACTCTGTAAAAAATGTGTCGTTATTCAAGTATTTCCCTGGCAGCTGTTTTTGAATGTGCGAGTGCATTTGTGTGTTTGTGTACGGGAAGACAAGGTTGCGCGACTGCCCAGAAATGTGATTTTGAATTGAATGAAATTAGGGATGATAAAGGGGAGGGAGTCTGGATAAGAACCCAAGAGGCACTCAGTTGTTCAAATGTTGTGTCATCACGGGGGAATAAAACATCTGGCACCGCACTGTGTCGACTTCACTGGCTGGTTTTTACTCTTTCAAACATACAGTGAAGCAAAGCATAACCCAGGCTGATTAGGAAGCCAGTCTGTCTCAGTGCAGGGGTAGCTCTATTGTGAATAATCCTTATAAATTAAAAGGCAAACTATTTGGCTCCATTTTATTTGAATGGCCAGCTTTTATTTATGTCCAAGTACAAGTTTGTTTTTGTCTGCTTCAAGTAGAAATTCTCTTGATTATTTAAACAGATGACAAATTGAAGGATGCATCAGTAATTGCAGACATATCATGAATTTAGATGCTTTCATGCAGACGGTGAGAGCTCATGAATGGTTTCATGAGTATGTTTAATCAAGGGACGGATAATCTAGACTAAGCAAAGAAGCACTCAAGTGCCGTGATAGCCCAACTCAGCGTCCCTTACCATAATAACAAGCTGTTGTTTGCATGCAACAAGCACAAGGACCTTAAGCTCTAAACATCTGCCGGGTCACCCTCTGCCCGTCTGAGCTTAGGGTAGAGTTTGTTTGAGCCGCATGCTAAATTGACACATTTTCAGAAGCTAGAAGATGTTAACTTTAAAAAGTCTCTGAAATGGATTAAACAAAAAGGATTAACCAAAACCAAACTGTACCTCTAAGCCAAGATGGGTCACCAGTGACCTGGTAGGTGTTAAGCAAATAAAACCTGGGGGCTGCAGACGTCAATAAAGATCTATAATATTTGGCAAATCAACTTCACACTTAAAGTTGTCGCTGCAAACAACTTCTTCATAAAGCATTTAGTGACAGTACACACGTGTATACTGATGATTTCTAATTTTCTCTGATAAGATAAATAAGCAACAATAAGAAGAATGTTTGAGTTGCCAGACCTTAATTGTTTTGGGTACTTTTCAGAGTCTGAATAGATTGGCAAATGGAAACCCCTTAATTACTGGGATTAATAGATATATTATTACCAAATAAAACCTTGGAAAATCGAAAGGATAGCAAACCTCCGTGCTCAAGTTACAAAAAGGCTGTGACGAAGAGTTCACAAATGGATCAGATGCTTTGTTGTAGACATTAATTCCTGATGTCAAGGAAGAACCTTAATAATTAAAGAGCAATAAATTATTTAGTAAGCGTTATTAAAGCTATTAGTTGCAACTTTTGAAGCCTTCACAAAGGCTGTCTGACCATAAGTGGTATCCATTGTTTAATTTAAGCAGCAACTTTTTTTCCATCCCTAACCTGTCGCTCATGGAGAATCAGCTGATTTATCTGATGTTCATGGCGTCATCACTTGTGCATTACAGCTTTGATTGCACTTTTAACCTAAGGCTGGCTTTATTACCCATCCTTTCTCATCTAATCCTGCTGACTGAAGCTTAATTTCTGCTCTTGGAACATATTCAGATATGCCAAATGACTTCATTCTGTAATGACTAAAAGAAATAAAACGTGACTTTTCTCTCTCTCTGCTCTGTCTCTCTCTCCTTCATATTGTCCAGGTGGAGCACCTGCTTTAGATAAAGAGAACACGCACATCTGTGCACACCCGTCGTACCACCTGCAGCTGCAGTGCAGGCTGAATGGCTGCGAATGGAGGGAGGGAACCAGCCCCTGTTTGATTGGACCAGAGCTGAGACTCAACATAATATCACCTGCATAAGAGGAGGACTCTCGTGTTGCTGGGCTTGTTGATACTGACCATTACTTTTGTTAACACAAGCAAAATAAATAAATAAAAACAGAAAGTAAAAAGGGGGGTGTGGGGTATGAGGACAGGGCTGCAGATGAGGACTTTGCAGATCAGGAATGAGGCTAAGAAAAATGTAACAGCCACCTCTCTCTGTATCACTCTCACATGCTAAACTTTTTAGCACAGGAACGATGATAGCCTGTCAACGGCTCATTGCTGATAATAACTCAGTAAGTACTTGATGAACTTGACATGATAACATCATTTATGGGAAAGCATGAGAGAGGTAGAGACAGCTGAGCTCACTCAGGAAGATATTTAAAGGGCATGTTGGACATCCCATCTTTTCAAATGAAAAAATCTGGTGACAGTTAAAGGGAGTCATTCAGTAGGCACAGAAGAAAGATTTACCTTAGCGATGGCATTAAATATTAACCATTGTGTTGAACCGACTGGCATCACGACTTCCTCGGGGAATACAGTCACAAATATCACACACACACACGTAAATGTGCACGCATGCACACGCACGCACGCACGCACGCACACACACACACACACACACACACACACACACACACACACACACACACACACAC
>JAVDPK010002395.1:892424-904299 GCA_034780415.1 Cichlasoma orientale | reverse complement strand
CCCCCCCCCCCCCCCCCCCCCCCCCCCCCCCCCCCCCCCCCCCCCCCCCCCCCCCCCCCCCCCCCCCCCCCAAATCATATTAATCATCTTTCACTAAAATGTGATGCTATTCCTGGATTAGTGATTAAAGTTTTACTAAACAGGAGTGGAAATGTATTTTAAGTTCAAAGTATTTCTAAATTTTGATAAGTTGTACAAAATACTACTGCTGTTTAATTCCCAAATATGGTACATGCAAAGGTTTTGAGCTTTTGCATATCCATAAAATATAGTGTAATGCACATGCAATGAATAGGTACACTGAATACACTGCACATATTTTTCTTGGGACACTCACATCATCTATTTTTCAAATGCAGTGGGTTTTACTGGATTTGTGGTTTTAGAAGGTGTATGTCTTCTTTTTACTGACATCAAACGGGGCTTTATGTAGCTCATTACCTGAACATTTGATTTAAAAAAAATGCTCACACTTTTCCATAATTATCTGTGTGTATTCTCAAAAAAAAAAAAATGCATTTAAGTGCCATCTTCAAATCTGTATGCAGCATACGTCCTTACCGTGACTGGCTCTGGACTCTGAGTGGAGTAGTAGTCGTTTTGGATCACTGGGGCTTGGCTTGAATTCAGCGGCTGTCAACACAATTGAACAATCATTAAATGGCAAGAGAACAAAACTGTTAGCTGAGTGACCTGACAATTGTCAGGATAGTGATATTGCTGTCTTTACAAGCACTTATTAATTAGTGACTCACCATGTTAGCAGAATTGGTGCTTCTATTTGCCTTGTTTGGAGGAGGGGGCTTGTACTTTGGTGGCCTACTAAACCGCAAAAATACACCGTTGTCACATTTAATGACTCACAAAAGTATGAGGCACGCTGCATGGCATTTCATTTAATGGAACAATTTGCAAATAACAAAAAGAGCAAACACTCACTGAAAACAACAACAACAACAACAACAACAGTGAACTGAAGTAAAAATTTAGTCATCCACACTCATGCACTCACACAGATACTTACTCTCCGTGCATTCTCGCAACACGTTTGCGGTACAGGGCGATGACAGTTCCGATGATAGCTATGAGTATAATGACCGCTATGATGGCTCCAATGATAGCCCCTGTAGTGGCCCCCTTCCCCGGAAGAGCAGTCTCTGGAAAAATATTAAAATATCAAATACCATTAGACAAGCCCAGAGATGGCGTGAAGTCCCTCTTTCTTTCAGTAATATATACAATAAAGCTGGATTGAACACTGCGCCTGCTAACCATTACACCAGAGACTGAGAACGTCCACCCAAAATAAAATTTATGCATCTTTTATCTGGCCTGTAGTGCCATTTATCTATCTAGCTTTCACTTATTTATTTATTTTGGCAAGTCGCCCAGTTGCGAGTTTTAGAAATGTATTTCTGCTCTTGAAAATAATAAAACCACTTTGCCTTGGGGTGCACAAATTACTCAAAGAGAAATTTAGCAGCACATTTTCTGGAAATCATCCCCAGTTACTTAAAGCGTCTTTTCATGGGCTTTTTCATGCAGGAACTATTTTCTAATTTCCACCAACAAAAAGAAGTGCGCAGCTACAGTCGGGGAAATAATTATTTGCTCCCCTGCTGAATGTCTAAGTTTGTTCACCTACAAAGAAATGAACACACTAATTTTTATGGTAGTTTCATTTTAATGGAGACAGAATATCAACCAAAAATGCAGAAAAGACACGTTACATAAAAGTGATAAATTGATTTGCATGTCATTGAAATAATTTTGGTCCCCAAGCAAAACATGACTTAGTACTTGGTGGAGAAACCCTTGTTGGGAAGCACAGCGGGAAAGACGTTTCTTATAGTTGGTCTCCAGGTGTGTACACATCTCAGGGGGGATTTTGGCCCACTCCTCTTTACAGAAACTCTCTAAATCCTTTAGGTTTCTTGGATGCTGCTTGGCAACTCAAAGCATGAGCTCCCTCCACAAATGTTCTATAGGACTGAGGTCTGGAGATTGGCTAGGACACTCCATGACCTTAATGTGCTGGTTCTTTAGCCATTCCTTTGTTACTCTGGCAGTATGTTTTGGCTCACTGTCATGCTGGAAGACCCATCTTCAGTGTTATGGCTGAGTGAAGGAGGTTCTCGTCCAAGATTTTAAATGGTACATGGCTCCGTCCGTTGGCCCTTAATGTGGCAAAGTCGTCCCACGCACTTGGCACAAAAACAGCCCCAAAGGATGTTTCCACCTCCATGCTTGACTATGGAGATTATGTTCACCCTCATGCTCAGCATTTCTCTTCCTCTAAACACAGTGGGTTGAGTTGATGCCAAAGCACTTGATGTTGGTTTCATCTGACCACAACACTTTCTCCCAAGACTTCTCGGAATCATTTAGATGTTCACTGGCAAACTTTAGACAGGCCTGTACGGGTGCTTTACTGAGCAGAAGATTTCAATCCATTACGGTGTAGCGTGTTAGCAATGGTGTTCTTGGTGACTATGGTCCCAACTGCCTTCAAAACATTAACAAGCTCCTCCCGTGTAGTTTTGGGCTGATCCACCACCTCTCTCATAATCATCTTCACCCCATGAGGCACGATTTTGCATTGAGCTCCAGACCGAGAATAACTGATGGCCATTTTATATTTCTTCCATTTCCGAATAATCACACCAACAGCTGTCACCTTCTCAACAAGCTTCTTGCTGTTGGTCTTGTAGCCCATTCAAGCCTCATGCAGGTCTACAATCTTGTCCTTGACGTCCTTGGATCTTTAGATAGATCCATGCTCAGGATCAGGATCAGGAGTATCTGTAACTGACTGATCGATTTATTGACTGTAATCTGTGTGCCACAAGGGCACACAACCAGTGTGTGGCAAGTGAGCAAACTTAGAAATTCAGCAGGGGATCAAATAATTACTTCCCCCATCATCTAACATTAGGGCCCAGCTGAGAAGAGACGCCATCAGTGTTTACATCCTGTCACGCTGTGATGAACAAGAACCTCTCCTCATGACTAGATGGGTGTTTTCGTCTGCATAGTGATAAGGTTAAGGGTGTTATTTCATACAGTAAAAATAGTTCCTTTATGAAACTGCACACAAGATTATTATTTTTTTTTATGTTTTTTTTTTTTTTTTTAGGTACCGGGTCATGATTTCTAAAGCGAGACATAGCAGACGGGTTTTTCAAGCGTGTGTGTGTTTGTTGCTGCTTTGAGTACTGCAAGGTAAGTGCCATTTATTTCCATTATATTCAAGAGAAGGCGGACATTTTTACAGCCGATATTGTCAAAACTGTCCAAAGTAATATAAATGAGTTTGATATGTGGAATAACTGTCCCTTTAAATAACTTGTAAACAGAACAAAACATGTAAAAACAGCAAGCATTTTACAAGAGAAAAGCAAAGAGTAAATCTCGGGCTTTATGTTAGATTACTGCTCCACGATTGTGAAATTAATATAAAGACACAGAAAGCAACTTGTTAGCTTAACCTAGAAATAGCAGAAATGGCTACAATGCCCCCCAAAAGTAATGGAATAGCAAGGCCAGTCAATTTGGCCATTCTGGAGCTGAGAAAAATGGGGAAATCCATTAGAGGTATTTCAAAAACATTGGCAGTAACCACTGGTGTGCTGACCAACAGGTCATTTAAGAAAAACAACAGCACCTGACGACAGACAACCGGGGGGGGGGGGGGTGTTAAAGGTTAAAGGCCACATCAATCACAAGATCTTAAACCAACTGAACATAAATTTAACCCTGTGAAGAGTTTATGGGTCTTAGGTTTGATGCAGTTATTGAAAACAAGGGATATGCAGCCAAATATTAAGTATTTTTGACTTTAGATGAAAACATGCTGCTCCACTACTTGAGCTCACTTGAAAAAAAACAAAACAAAACTGGGTGGTTTGATGCAAAATGTGCTGTTTAATATTTCTAGAAGTAAATACGAGAGAATAAAAGCTGAAACTCTGATCTCTCTTCTCGCATGCTTCTTTTGATCTTACGCTCACATTTTCGCGCGCAGCAAAAAAAATAATTGGGCTCGCTGTTCCCGCACTTTTGGAGGGCACTGCGGCTTCACTCTCTCTAACGGCAACAAAAAAAATCAACCTACCGACACCTGTGGCTCTCACATTTTATTTTGAGACTGCCATCACAACAACAACAAAGACACCATCGATTTTTTGCAAAAGCAGCATTATGACCCCAAATTGAGTTTTATTATTAAAAATGTTGTGACTTGTCCCAACACAACACGCGCTTGTGTTAAAGAAACAAAGCTCTGAAGCAGGCCAGTAATCACGGTGGGAGTGAAGAAGGACGGCCTAAACTTAACCAGACCTTTGCTATCATAAAACTGTTTTTTAGGCTTCTAGAATAATTGAAGAAGCCCATCTCCTGCCTCAGGTGTGCTCTTACAGGTTTTAGTGTAAGGCCACAGGGCTTAAGTGGCTTTTTAGATTGGAGAACTTGTTTATCTCTTTTGTTTTAAACCACACGGGGGGAAAAATAATGAAAAACAAACAATTGCCTGTATACTAGTGCTGCAGTATTTCTTTTACTGAGGTCAGTAACCTCCTGGAGTTCTTGTTTGTTGTCTCGCAGCGGCTCCGAGCCAATAAATAGATGTGAGAGTTAGTCTGAAGAAGGCATCAGCTATGGGAAGCAGCTAAGAGCTGTGGGAATAGTAAAGGCAATGAACCTGTAATTTATTCAAGTCTGAGAACAAATGTCAAGAAGTCACCACTGATCAGATGCAGCTTTTTTTCCCCTTTTTTTTTCTCCTTTTTTACAATCTCTGTATCAGCCTGATTATTATAATATGCAGGTACATCAATGGGTTAGTCTGGGCATTGAATATATGTGTGAGTGTTTTATGATGTGTGTTTATGGAATGGAAGTAGGGCCAGGGGGTTGTTGAGCTGTGTATGGATGCTTCATCATATCTTGCTATTTGTATCTAGTACCTTGGATTTGTATTTCAGATTTAGCATCGTGTCTACCTGCCTAGAGACTGCAGATGGAAATTAGCTGGTAGCTAAATCTGGTACAATGCATCCCTTCTCCTATGAGATTAATGTTTTTCTTCATGGTCCCTGACAAAATAAATAAGCTTTTAAAAAAAAAAAATCCAGGAGACATATTTTTGTGAAACAGATCTGTGCGTGTGTGTTTCTTTTTTCTTCTTTTCTCCAACTAATTCTTTTCAAGGAGTCCCTCCTCTCAGTTTGGGAACAACTGGCTTAACAACATTAACATTAATTAAAACTCGTGTACTACAAGGTTGTAAGTAAGATAAATGAAGTTATTCCACGTTGTCAACCCCATCACTAAAAGTGGCTTCATAATTTAAAAAAATAGAGCGAGATGGAGAGACTCATCAGTGAAGAAGAGTTTAGAGGTGTTCGCGCACGCGTGTGTGTGTGTGTGCGCGCGTGCGTGTGTGTGTGTCTCTAGGTGTAACACTGTAAAGTACAGACAGGGTCTTGATTAGAGTGCCGAGTCACATGGTTGATTAAGTCGAACCAGTGGAGTTGTGCAGTGGTTCCACTAATGAACCATGACCACACTGAGTATGAACCACGAAATGCGCACACACAGCGTGTGTTTACTGAAGGTGCAGCCCAGCTCATTATCCCTCGCATTCCCAGGGGATTATGCTAATGAGGAGGTGGTAAAGGGCAAAGAGGATCTGAAGCTCATTTGATGAGAACAAACTCTGGTCTTAATAATTGGAAGGGTCATGATTGAACGTTGTTAGCCCTCTAATTACGATTCACTTCTAACAATAGTCTACTTTGAATATCTCCTAAAATAATTCCCATTCTTTCACACGTACAAATGTGACCTAATAACCACGTCTCGTCCAGTTATTCATTACACAGCTGAGCACATCATTTTAAACCACTGACCCTGCATGCTCCCCTCTCTTAATACTCTTTAATTGTGGTGAGCACTTAATAAAGGCTGTAATTTGTTTTAAAAAAAATTAATCAGTGTACTATCAACACAGTTTGCAGTCATGCTTTTGCGACGTCTTTTAAAATAAATAGCATACATTACAGTGTAAAATTAAATGAGAGCTGAGCCTGCAGTATCAAAAGCACAGCAATCAATAAGTGTAGCCGCCCTTTAAAGATGAAACAAAAGGGTTCTCCAGAAATAATAAATAAAATTAGTTAATTATGTTGTTTGGATTTATTCTGTTGGTACAAAGTTTTCTATTGTTTGTAATTACTTCTGGAGCAAAACTCATACTCCTCACATCTTGGGAGCAAAACCAACACGTGGTGCCCTCAATGCATCTAAAGTAGTTTTCCTCTTTCCGGAGAGACACAAACTGCCATGGCACTCACACACGAAGAGGCAAACGTGTTTCATTCCCTGCAAGCAATAAGAAGTCCATCCCGCCCTGTACCTTAAGTGCACTGAAAGAAATATATTTCAATTTTGTATTTATCACTCAAATTCACAAAAAAAAAAAGATTAAGTGTTTCCAGCACTTCTGTAATAAGGAGAAGAGAACAATGAGCCACTGTGCTGGAGAGACAATTTAGGCCATGCTGCAGAAAATTAAAAATAATTATTCATGCAAAAGTCTGAATCTCAGAAGTGTCCAAAGCTTGTAAAACATACTTTCGCTTTAGCTCAGCCATATAACACAGATTTTACACCACTTTAAAATTAACAATGCTAAATAATTAGTTCGATTTTTTTTCTTCTTTTTTTTTACGAGGGCTGAACAGAGGAGAAAGAACATTTTATTGTGACACTTTCAAAGTCAGTGGGAATATTTTCATTTAATGGGGAAGCAGAGATGATTTGCGCAGAAGAATAAAAAGATGACGGAGCCTCGATAAAATCTCATACAACACAGACGGTCTGGATGGGGCACACTGGCAGGCATTCAGGCCTTACTACGGTTCAGCTGCTGCAACTGACATCTTTGCAGGAGACACATTTCAACTAATCACATAAAATCACCTTGATGCAGTGCATTCCAACTGCCACATGGTAGTGCTGTGTCTCTATAGCACCAAAGCTCAGATTTACCACAAGCTACTTTCATTCCAAACCCGAAACCCGTCTCATCTTTCCAGTGTTTTGTGTTGGTCTTTCCTCATTCCACTGACGTATCTGTTTATTGTCGCACCTCTCTCCACATTTTTGGCTAGTGGGATTTTTTCTAGTCTCTATAGAGTACTCTCCTCCCACCCCCAACCCTTTTTTGCTCTGCCTTATCTCACAGGCGTCATTATCCAACCAATGACATTTTTACTCAGCAGGTTTCAGGTAGAAACCTGTTCCTTCCTTTCAGATAACCTTAGATGGAGGCGGAAAAGCTGCAGGAAAGGGCCAATTTTAAGGATTGAGGTGCGGTGCTTGTGTGTGAATGAGTTGACTGAGAGCTTGCCCTCTCTGTTGGCCCTGGACACCAGCCATGTCTTGCGCTAATGAAATATTGCAGACAGAGGCAGCGAGAATGTGTGTGTGTGTGTGTGTGTGTGTGTGTATGTGTGTACGTACTGTACTTCTGCTGGGCCTGTTTAAATCTGTCCAGTTCTTCGCCAAGGACATCCAACCTGACGAGCTCTTGCCCACACAAATAGGGCACACGAGGAGCACACGCCCATGCAAGCACAATTGTACCAACACACAGCATTGTTTTAAGAAACAGCTGACATCCTGTGCTGCATTCTTGTCACACAGCATGATGTATTTACACTGAAACACTGGTCTGCCGCGTGCCCTTTGCCCTCTCACCCCCCTCGCTTTTCCTTCCAAACAAACATCACATAACATACATATTTAAACATAACATTAGACACAAAAAAACAGCGTGCGCAAAATATGATCAAATTAATTTGAGTGGAGAGGAGCCCCGAGGCAGAGAACGGCTCATTCGAACCAGCCATGTGGTGTTTTTTTTTTTTTTTTCTTGTTTTGGTGAAGAGATGATGGTCCACTGTACAAACTCAGTTAAAGGTCAGCTCCATTCCTGTGAGCAGATCAATGCAGGGACCATCCAGTCGTATAGACATCTATCCCTTTCCTATACGTGAGCCCTCCATTGCTCACACATGCCTGCCTGGTCAGCCACTCAACCATAGACCACCACTCTCCCACCGGGCACAGGGTAGGAGGGGGAGGTGTAGGAATGACGGAAGAGAAGATGTGCCTGGATGGTTGGCTGGAGCTGTCTGAAATTACTGCAGACCTACTTCAGCAAGTTGAAAATACCACCAGAATCTCTTGAGCTTTAGGATGCATGGATGAATCCCAGCTGCAGCTAGTGGCTAGATTTTGTTTTTCTCCACCTTTGTTCTTTTCTCATTTCCGTTTCAAAATGTTTTGGGTTTTTTGGGGGGGTTTTTAAGGGGGGGGGGCAGGAAACAGATAATTTCTCCTTAAAAACTTAGTGCAAGTGAGTCACTGTCTGGAAAGCCGAAATGTGGAGAGAGTACTCACCCAAAGAGGATTCAATGAGAGATGAGTCAAGGGGAGATGACAGAGTCCAAACAGTGGAGTTTGGGAGAATGACAGTGAGGAGGTGAGAAGAGACGAATGAAAAGAGGGAAAGAGGTAGAGGCAGCAGGAAGAGCCAAGTGAGATGAGGGCTGTGATTAAGAGGCTGGCTTCAGATAAGTACAGAGGGATTTCCCGGCTGCTGCCTGCAACTGGCTGATCACACACTGAGGGGATGAAGGGGAGAACAGGAAGACAAAGATCTCACATCCCTCTCTTTTCCACTCAATCCCTTGTTCTCTCTTCCTGTGTGTTTACGCCTCTCCCTGAAGGGATTAAGGTTAACATGCTGGCCTATCCCCCACTTCCCCACACAGGCTGGGCTTTTGTTGCATTTATCTGTGCCTCCTCTCCTTCAATCCATCACTCCTTCACTCCCATCATCCCCTCATTCCTGTCATCCTGCTCCACTGGCGGTGCAATTTGGGATTCGCTTGTTTGGCCCTGTATTACGACAGCACAAATCTGCAGCGTCTCCCTCTGCATCTCTTATCTCCTGTGCCTAACGAGTAGAGATAAGCCTGTTTTTATTACCCTCCCTGACCTGTTCGGCAAATCTGTGCAACACAGGCACACGCACACACACACCTACACAAGTTTTGACTTCGCTGAATGCCTACTAACCAACCTTGAAATCCTTCATATCCACTGAAGAAAAGCTTCAGATACAAATACGGTTGGTCTTGGCTTAAAAGATTTGTCACTAGAAAAACAATCCTAGTGTAGCTAATGATCAAATTCATTCCTAATGGGTTTGCTTGACTTTTTAAAAAGGGACAGTTGACCAAAATATCCAAAGCCTGAGGCTGCCTGTTGGCTCAGCTTGACGTAGCCTTGGCCATGTGGCAGTAATGCTGTGGTATCGTCCCGCTTGTGAATTTTCACTGTGCATCATCTTCCCCGCTTTTACGCTCACAAATATTTCGAGTCACACGCCAGCACGCTCTTTAGCAAAGTGAAAAATGTCTATTTAATTATATAAATGCGCAGCATTTGATCACCGCACCGCCATTAATGCCTTTGAAGGAGAAAACATTTGATTTCGTATTCTCTTTTCTGCGAGTTCTCCTTTGTTGTTTTTAAGATGTCAGTGGAAACTTAAGTTTCAGGAAAAAGCTCGGCCTTAATGCAAAGCTTCACCGTAATGAGACAAACCATATCAGCTGAAATTCGAGCCTTTTGAACTCAGATGAGACACAGGCTACAGTTCCCCCCCACCAGGCATAGAAAAACACAAGGCTACCATGGTCAGAGCAGAGAGCCTGGAGATGAGATTAGGATGGAATGAATTGATGGCCTCTGAAGGAGATTAAGATAAAGAACAGTGCATGTAATCTCATTGCTCACTAAGAGAAAAGTGAAATCCTACCCTTTAGATTCTGAGGTAACTTGGTAAAACACACACCCTATCCATCTATCGGGGCATTCATTCAGGCTGATCTGTGTATACACTTGGTAATACAGTAACCTAATGATCAGGTGCACAGATCACTACAGAATAGAGTGAGATGAAGACATGAGGAGGAGGAGGGACAGGAGCAGAGAAAATGAGGCAAAAAGGTGAAACAACAAAAGGTGGAGATTAAAGTACAGCTTGTGGCTACGCTACAAGGGCACATACATGAGCTGCAGGCCTGAAAAACACACACACACGCGCGCGCACGCACCACTTAGACCTGCACACACACTTAAATTATTCACAATCAATGCAAGTGCTACAGTGTTGAGTGTTGCAGCTACCTCTGACATGAATTTTCCAGCAGTTGAAGACCTACTACACCCACTACCACAATCACCATCACTGTCATTTGCTATTCACTGCACTCATGATGCCATTACAATTCATTTCAGCACAAAACAAATCACATCAAATTGATTGTGCTTGTTCGGACAACACAACCAGTTGAATGGCTCAGGGAGGACAGACTTTACTGATTTGACGGAAGGAAACACTGACTGAATTTTGTGTGTGTGTGTGCGTGTGTGAGTGTGAGAGAGAGAGAGAGAGATGCTGTTGCCAGGGGTTTTTGGATTGGGCAAATCAGTAATGCTGGTCATTTCTAATCTACCGTGATTCCAGAGCTCAATCTTGTGCATTTAGACTGTCTGAGGATTAAATTCATCTCACTGGCGCACACTAAGTGTACATGTTGTGTTTGTGTGTATGTGTAAGCGTCTTCCAAGTGTGGCTGTGCATTTTGACATTTTAAAAAGCTGTGTCGTGGTTAATGTGAAAACTCTGTATGGTGTGTGTGTGGTGTGTGTGTGAGACGCCGCTCTCCCTCTCTAGGGACACAGTGTGTTCCCTGCCACAGTGCATCAAAGCACACTCGGTTGCCTTGGGAGAAGGCATCTCCATCTTTTCTCTCTCTCTCTCTCATTCGGTGCCTCAATCATTCCTTCTCTCCCTCTCGTTCCCTGCTTCTCTTCCTGACAAGGTCGCCGTTCTCCTCTTGCTGTCTCCCTGTCAATATTTACAGTCCACTTTGCGCTGGCACTGAGGTGGTCGACTCCAGCCAGCAGAGAAAGCAGGGCTGCATTAGCCAAATGTAGCTGTCCACTCAGAACATGAATGATATGTTGTACTACAAACACACTGTTTCTCCTGCATACTCCCTGTCTCTCTCTCTCTCGCTCTCATACACACACACGGAAAGGTGGGAGGTAAAAGGTAGAGCTGGAAACAGCAAGCAGATACTTAACAGAAGAGTAACAAGTGCTCTAAAAGCACAGGTCAGTTTGCCATTACATTGATGGGAGCACATAATTTTTAGATTTTAGCACTCTCAAAAATCCAACGCATTAAAGCAATTATGATACATTACACTACTGTCTCAAAAACAAAGTGGTCCTATTAAAATTCTACATGTTGGATATTTAACATACCATTAGTTTTAGCACTGCACTTTTATTATAAGTTTTGCAATGCAATTATAATGATATTATGATGTCTGATGTAATACATAGACTGCATCTCAGCATTTACGTACTGCATCACATCAGAAGGGGGGGGGGGGGGGGAGAGATACATTTATATAATAAAAGGACCACAAGTGACCATAACCACAATACTACCCTAACATTCAGTTTAAAGGGACAGTTTAATCAGTTTTCGCTTTCCTGCTGAGAGTAAGATGAGTAGATCAATACCACTGTCATGTCTGTGTGTTACTTGCAGAGCCGGTTAGTGATTAGCATAAAGACTGGAGGAAGCACAAAATCATCTCCGTCTGAAGGTTAAAAAAAGAATGTGATTACACCTCTGAAGACTCACTAATTACTATGAACAGTCCTAGGTGGTTCATCGGTACAAAAAAAGAGATGCCAAAAAAAAAAAAA
This sequence comes from Cichlasoma orientale, assembly GCA_034780415.1. Lineage (NCBI taxonomy): Eukaryota > Metazoa > Chordata > Actinopteri > Cichliformes > Cichlidae > Cichlasoma > Cichlasoma orientale. The sequence goes on along the minus strand of JAVDPK010002395.1, from coordinate 892,434 downwards.
AAAAAAAAAA
>JAVDPK010002395.1:878348-892324 GCA_034780415.1 Cichlasoma orientale | reverse complement strand
CGTCTAAGCAAGCAGGCCTCCAATTAAGCATCTTACATTGTTTACCAACTACATAACATGGGACCGCTTTCTTATGACAGTTAAGGGCTTTTTTTTTAAAGTAGTAAACTATAGGGAGAGTAGTCGATTTGTATTTGTGTACCAGCATCTGCCATTTTAATAAGTAACCAGGGGTAACAGATGAAGAGGTTAAAACAACCACTCGTATACATCCACATACATATCTGCCAATGAGATCCCACCAATGGTGGGTTCGTGTGAACTGAGGTAACAGTTTTTATCGTTGTCCAGTGGTAATATAGGAGCGACATATTTGGACAATAAACTGGGTGAGTGCAACCCAGTTCTGCACCTGTGCGGCCATTTGTTGGTTGATCAGGCCCACGTCTGTAGACACTCCCCACTAGATGTCATGTTTTCTCACCCCTCCCAATTCAATCCTAGCTACAGCGGCCGCTGTGGGACAAACACATTTTAGTCAGCCGAGAGATCAAAAACATTAAATTTAGACTGCACACCGTAATGCCTGCAGCTTGCTGGTGTGTTTCTACAACTGTTTGTGTATAAAAACATTTTTGTGCACGCTATAGTTCAACATATTTGAATAAGATCAACACTTCAATAAATCAGGAATAAAATACGGACATGTGCCAGTTAAATATTTTGCATAATTTTATGTTTTTAGCCCTGAGTCATCTCTGTTCATCTGTAGTGAGTGTATAGGCTGTCAGTCCTCTGTTTACCTATGCTGGGTGTCCATGCCTATTTACTGTGGAGGAGGGTGTAACACTTTGTGAAAGGAGTCCAATATGAGTCGATGAGTCAGTGAAGCTCACTCTGGTCCGATTACAGCGATACTGAGGTGAGTTGTTGAGGATATCTTGAACTATTCTGTCAGTAAGCACCGCTGTTAACCAACATTAGTGAAGTGTGTCTAATATTGTTTGACTCTGATGGTTAGCCAATAAACTGTAATCAAATGGTTTATCAGAGGGGAAGTGTTGAGCCTAACATTAACTGAAATATGTCAGCTTATAACCAGCTGATGCTGTTGTTTAGCCGGCTCATTGTCAGCTGTCCAGAGACGGGAGGTTCGCATGACTAATCTGCTGACAAAAAGTAACTGAGACTATATTGGAAATAAATTAGCATGTTTACGCATGTTTTTGTGTCTTAGAGCCCTCACTTCAGTTCAGGAGATGAGGCTCGAGGTGAGGAGGAAGAGGATAAGGCGGAAATTAGGGAGGAGAGAGCGCAGTGGTAGAGGAGGCAGATGAAGAAGAGGAGCAGACAGACATAATGAGAAAATAAACACGTACAAATTTTAAATGTGCATATATATAGTTTGAAAGAGTGATTTCTGATCTTTAATTTTTAAAGTAACTTATAAGGTGTACTCTGTATTGGGTGGTCTCTAGCAGCACACATATCACACCATTAGGCGGAACGGCGATGGCCTCGGCCACTGTATTGATGGCAGAGTAACATGGAGGCTTCCAGATTAGGAGTAATTACAAACTAATCTATATAATTTTATGAATACAAAATTTTTTCTATTAAATAACTTACTGTTCCTTTAATTAAAAAAATTACCAATAAAAAAATTATCAAAATGTTAACTTAAAAAACAGGGACAACAGATGCAAATTAGTCTAGAAGACTGTGGCTCATTTACATTTATTTTTCTGTTAATTAAACACTCCCTTCACATTCTGACCAACACTTCTGTTCAGTATGTGACAATGAGACTTTGAGAAATGGTTCCAGCAATAAAGTTGCAGAAAAACAACAAACTAACTTTCATTACAGTGACAGGTACAGTTTAAACATGTTTGTCTTACCAGCTTCAGTTTTGCTAGCAGGAGGACTCTTCAAGTTAATTTTCCCCTTTTCTACACCAAGCTAAGCGCATCATATCACATCCTGTCCCTGTAGCGCCATCCTTGGCACATGCACTTGAAATCTGTTTGATCCCGATGATTAATTTTCAGCAAGGAAGCAAATAAGCATATTAATAAAAAAAAAAAAGTCTAAATATTTCTGAAAGTGAGAGAATCGAGAGGCGTAAATAAATAGCTGTGTGTTTCCTACATTTTTGATTAAATGTGACACACATGTTTTTCCTGAATCTGAACACTCTTGTATTACATATTATTACTTCTTACAAAGAGAAGCGGACATAAGAAACAACCGTGATGAAAAAGACTCCTGGAAGGTAACCCATCAACCCTGAGAAAATACCGTAACTTACAGTAAATGTTGCAATCTGAGAATATCCAGCCACCTATTTTGCCTCACGATGCCTTTAGGCTTCCCATCCATCTTCCTGGCCTGCTTTTTCTGCTCTCCACCCCCCAAACCCTGCTCTCGCCTCCTCTACCAGTGTCACTGCGGCCTTGAGGCCAGGCAGTCAGGAGCAGCTGGTATGTTTACCTGCCCTCGTAACCACTGCTAACCTCTGGCTAGAAGGGACTCTCACCTCATTACCCGCCCCACTCAGCCACACATAAACTCTCAAACTATCCTCTTAGATTTCTCCCCTACAGCCAGGATGCTTCACCGTAATAGCCTCTGTGTACTGCAATCCATTCAGCAGCCCGCTGCGTAAAAGTGGAACATATAACAAAGGGAAATGTAACGTTGAGGACTTGGCTACTGCTCCCTTCCTCTCTCTCCCTCTCTAAAGTATTGGGAGAGTCAGTTCGTTCAGTTCTCTCAACTCTCGCTGACTCACGAGCGAGTGCTCTTCATGTCGCCCTCCTACCAAGTTCCTCACACAAGACTACCAGAAAGGAAACAACACACACAGAGGAAGAGACAGAGATGGAGAAGGAGGGAGGAGAGTGTAGAACATATAGGAAAGAACACAAAGAGCTGAGAGAATAGAAGATTCAATCTGGAGGGTGGAGAAGCAGATGCTGAGGACGTGTAGGAGGGAAAGGAAAACGAGGAGAAAAAAGAAAAAAAAAGTATGCGTGGCACAAGAAAAGTTCCAAATGTTCCCCTTTTTTCAGCTTGATAACATAGAAAACTAATGATCCCTTTGCAGAATTTGTTGTGGTTTTTTTTGTTGGAATAATGATTTCCTTTCGAGTGTTGTTTACTGTGTTTGTACCTGGTGTATTGTTGACCGCAAAATAGGCAGCCTAAAAGAGCCTCGCACACAGTCCTGAGAGTGCCATAGCAGTAATAGGCTCCATCGCTCCCTCAAACGGCCTCTCATCAGCTACTGATTAATGACACACAGAGCCATAATGGTTCTGTGCGCTCTCCACATTCATTCACTTTCCTCTTCATCCAATGCCCCTGGAGAGAAACCACAACAATGCGAGCTGTCGAGACACCCAAAAACTGCGCTCTCGACGAACCTGAATTCAAATGCTCATTAAGAAAGACGTTTTCCACTTTGCCATTCAGTTATGCATTGCCACTGGGAGCCAGTGGACACGGAAACAATAGAATACAGGAGAGATGGGAAGGTGGAGAAGAAAACATTCACAGTTCAATTTGGCAATAAAGAATGGTTTCATTAGTGTTTAAATGTGGTTGATTGGCTTCTTGGCGTAGAGTGCTAGTGATTTATGCACGGTAAAAAGGACGCAACAAATATTCTGGCACAAAGCCTACACACACTCGCTCTCTGCATCCATGCTCTTCCAAGAAAGTCTGAGCTTCTGTGTAAATCTGTGAAAAACTGTTGCTGGAAACCAGAAATGCGTACGTCCTTTGATTTCTGCCACTGCTGTGAGAATCCTCAAAAGGTCATCACTGTGTCTAGTGTTCAGAGCTCAGTCAATAGTAAGTTGCACAACAGGACTACTATAATTCAATGCCCTGCATCTTTTAACATGCAAATACAAATAAATGTAGGCACGCATGCTGGGAGGCACACGTGTCAAAGCTCTGTACGAGAAAAAAAAAAAAAAAAGAAAAGAAAAAAAAAGGCACAAGTGCCAACAGCCAACATCCAAACCGATGCTCTCTCTAATGCATGAGCAGAGATCAAAATACTCACATTATGGACACGCTTTAACCCCCACATGTCAAGGATGAAAGATCCCAAACGGCTCTACATACATCAAACGACATTACACCAAGTAGCCGCCGTTAAAAAAAACCCTCGCAGCATCAGTAATGAATGAATCTACATTCTCATCCTCTGCCATGCACTGAATGTAGAGAAGGCTATGATGTTGAGCTCATTGTTCCAAATCCAGAATGGTTGCAGGCACATGTTAGTTATCGGGAATGCTCTTTTATCTGAATATTCATACATGTATAAAACTTCTCTATCGCAGAATTTTGCCTGTTAAGATGCTCCTGCCCTCCCTCCCTCCCTTCTCTGTAGGGGTGTCTGTTTATCCGTGTTTCACATCAGCAGAATTTATGTTTATTGTTTGAGCGCGCGTGGGGGTAATCAATAGTGTTTCAGTGAAGGACACTTAGGAGCAGATTGGAGCCCAAATTCAAGCTAGCATGAAAGACAACATGACAGATACACTTGGCGCTCGACCTGAAGAGGCTCAGTGTGACATCAACTCTGCCTGTCAAGACATACACACAAACAAGCACATGCACACACAGATACCCCCCCCCCTTCTCTCTCTCACACACACACACACACACACACACACACTTTGGACATGCCCGTGAACTTTTAACTGTCTTCAAATACAGTTAAAAACATTTACACAGTGCTACATCAAAGCAGCCAAACTAATGAGTTATTGAGCGATGAGCCTACACAGATACACGCACACAATCTATTGCGTGCACTCTGGAAATGCATCTATTCCACACAGAACAGACGTGACCAGCGTCCTTTTTACAACTAAGAGGGGTGTGCTTACAATGGGCGCGCGTGCAAGGCTGCCAGTGTGTGCGTGCATGCGTGTGCAGGGGTGACTGTGTGTACACAAGTCATTATTAGAGGTTTAGTGTGTGCTCACCAGTCAGTCAGGCTCCAGTCAGAGGAGTCAGCTTAAGGGCTCATAGCAGCTCCCTGAGGAGACACTAAATACCATCAGCCGTTTAAATCCATCCATGACCATTTTAAATATGCAGCACACACTCGCTCCATTTTTAATAAGGGCTCGGAGCAAGAAAGGAGGAGGAAAAAAAAAAGACAAGAGCAAAGACAGAGACGGACAGAGAAGGAGAGATTGGGGGGGGGAGGGGGGGTGCGCAGAATGGGGAGCAACAAGAGGGAGGAAGATGAGGGAAAAGGAGGAGAGCAGAGTCTGTTGCATTGATTTCTTGGCGGTTTGGCACCGGCCCTTATTCGCCTGGAAAAGCCACAGATGTGTCAGAGCCAGTTAGGCACGCAAGAAGAGAGGGGGAACGCATACACACCCAACACTGTCACATGTGTGTACACACACACAGCACATGTGCAGACAACATATACACAAACACTCACAAAGGAAATGCTCATAAATAGAGAGAAGACAGTGTGTTCTCCAAGTGTCTGAGTGTGTGTGGATTACAAAAGCACCTGTGTGAAATGAGGGAGTGAGAGCCAGGGATGATGCAAGGGGTTTTGACGCTTTCCTGAGGAAAACCAGGCATTTTTCTCTGACGGCAGTCAAAAATAGATACCATTACACACACCTAGATGGGCAGTAAATTTCTTCTTAATCCCTGGCTTAACTTAGCTCAAAAATCTGTCTGCTCTGCTTAGCTTTCAAAGCACACCTGACTGTGTGCGGGTGTATGCACAGTGCAGCGGAACAGCAGGGGAAAGTCGGATGTACATTTTGATCTGAGGGCGGATGAGACATTAGGATCAAAGTCGGGGACTGGGGAGAATCAACTGATCTTAGCACTGAATCCACGAGCAATCTCCAGACAGACTACCTGATTAGCTAGGCATTTGTGGCTTATATCCAGCAAGAAAAGCAGAGGGAATACCAATAATAAACCTCAAAGCCTGAGCTGTATGTACAGTTGCAAGAAAAAGTTTGGGGGCTTTTGGGAATTACCAGACTTTCTGCATTGACTTCTGGTAAAATGTGGCCATCTAAGTAACAATTTTAGACAAATAGAGCCTGAATAAACTATTAGATGTACTTTTCATGTCTATGTATAACACAGTGAAAAATGATTTACTGTAAAGGCTGAAAAAAGAAAAAAAAAAAACGGAACCTCAGGACTTCTGCAAGAGCCACTTTGAGTCAGCAGTTACAATTAAGGATATTAGAAGCGTGGGTTACAGTGGAGATATAAATAATGGCATACGAAGACTTGTGGTCAAAGTCTCCCCTTCTCAGCAAAGATTAGTTGTTTGTTAACTATGTCTCATTCATAACTTTTAGAGGACCTTAGAGAAAGCCTTATGTAGATGCTAATCCACAAAAGGACAAACTCTACAAATGGGGGGAAATTAAGGACCGATTCCACTGAACAAGAAATCAAAGATGAGGAAAGAAGGATCCACGACTAACAGCAGAATGCGCAGAAATTCTTAATTTCCTCAAATCTGTCATGTTCATGTTCCCATTACAAAACAGCTCTCAAGTTTAGAAAGACCTCCTGTATGTTCCCCCCACTTCGGGAATAATGAACTGTGAACAAAACCTCAGCTTTGTAGGCAAAAATGCACACTATGCTATGTGTGGAGTAGGGACTGCAGACCTAAAATCAAAGTAAAGCATGGTGGAGGGAGCATTGTGGTTCAGTGCTGCCTCAGGGCAGGCCTAAAGCCGCAGACAGTGACCCAAAGCGCATAATTCAACAACAACAACAGGTTTTGGATGCCCAAGTCAGATAATTGGCCTTAACACAACTGAGAAGCAGTGCCTGACCTGCGGAGGGCGGTTCAATCAAGACACCCTAGAAATACTGATTTCCTGTAGCTGCTTATAAGATAGAGGCTGTTGGTACTAAAAGGAAGGTCTGCTAAAGAAGGGTCTACAAGTTACTAAATACACTGCAAGTTCCATAAGTGAGACTTAGCGGTAGCTCCGACTGAATTTCATGAGTAATTGATGCAGAAATGTGTTCACAAACCTTTTCTTGCAGTTTAAAATGATATCAGTGTCAAGTTTAGAGAAGTGATTATTATTGCAGTCACTTTTACTACTGTATTGAGCTCAGAAAACACTCAAACAAAGCTATTGAATTTTTTTTCTTAACTTAGTACCAGCTACAAAATTATAAGTTCAAAATGAACAATGCTGGACTTGATGAGGGATACTTGAGAGGATTTTGAAATATCTCCTTTTTGCTTGTTATCAGTGCAGAGGGTGAATTGAGGAAAAAAAATTTTTTTTTGCTTCCACCTGATTAAAAAAATACAAATAAGAGTAATTAGCAGCGATTAAAAATTGATCCACAATACTGGTATTAATAAACGCTGTTATTCTAACTGCATCATCACCAAATGTGATGCAACAGAAATAAAACTGCATATCTTACATCGGCAGCAGCAGTCATGCTTGGCAACCTTCAAAAAATTATCTGTTTTTCTAAATAAAACAGCCTGTACAACAGGTGGCGCTATGAATAAAGGGGTTCATCCAAAAACAATATTTGCAATAAATTGTTTATGTATTATTATTTATATGAAATTAATTCTTAATTCTACATGGCATAGATTTAACAAGGTGCTGGAAACATTCCTCAGAGATACTGATCCATATTGACATGATCGCATCGCACACTTGCTGCAGATTTGTTGGCAGCACATCCATGATGCCAGTCTCCCGTTCCACCACATCCCAAAGGTGCTCTGTTGCACTGAGATCTAGTGACTGTGGAGGCCATTTACAGTGAAGTCACTGTCATCTTCAAGAAACCAGTTTGAGATGATTTGAGCTTTGTGACATGGTGTGCTATCCTGCGGCAAGCTGCCATCAGAAGATGGGTACACTGTGGCTATAAAGGGATGGGCATGGTCAACAATACTCAGGCAGGCCGTGGCATTTAAGTGATACTCAGCTGGTATTAAGTGGCCCAAAGTGTACCAAGAAAATATCCCCATGCCATTATGCCACCGCCAAACACAACCATTGATCCACGGCAGGATGGAGCCATGCTTTCATGTTTATGCCAAATTCTGATCCTACCATGCAAATGTCACAACAGAAATCAAGACTCAGACCAGGCAATGTTTTCCTAATCTTCTAGTGTTCAATTTTGGTGAGCCTGCATGAACTGTAGTCTCTGTTTCCTGTTCTTAGCTGACAGGAGTGGCAGCCGGTGTGGTCTTCTGCTGCTGTAGCTCGCCTGCTTCGAGTGGTTACTTCAGTTACTGTTGCTTTCCTATCAGCTTGAAGTAGTGTGGCTATTCTCCTGACCTTTGGCATCAACAAGGTATTCTGGCCCAGAGAACTGCTGCTCACTGGATATTTTCTCTCTTTCAGATGGTTTGAGACGGTTGTGTGGGGAAATCCCAGTTAGATCAGCAGTTTACTGCTGTGCTAAAAAAAAAACACTTAAATCATCTTTCTTCCTCATTCTGATGCTCAATTTGAACTTCAGCGGGTTGTCTTGCACATGTCTACGTGCCTAAATGCTTTGAGTTGCTGCCATGTGATTGGCTGCTTAGTTATGTGCAATAATGAGCAGTTGTACCTAATAAAGTGACCGATGAGTGTACTTCTTGTGCTCATTGATCCTAACTACACTAGGAGTTAATGTTTTAAATAATTAACAAATTAAGTTAAAATTTTGGATTTAATAGACTAACTACTGAGCTTAGACAAGACTTTAATGTTTAACTTGTTTAATTTTGTGTTGTTAAAAAAAAATCGTTAATTCACTCCATATTTTTGGTACTGATTTTATATGAGCTTTATTATGTGTCTATAATTTGTTGCTTTTTTTATGCATTACTGTTACTACGACCATTATTGTCTTGATCCCTGGCAACACAAAATGTAATTAAATATTGATGATAGAAATTAACTGACCAATCATCTTCATTTTCTGATGAAATATAAATTACTTGACTGAGTAGCCATTGTTGTGCCTTTTTAAAGTGATAACATGTATAACAGCTTAAGTGAAGCAGAGGTCACCGATATGTTTGAACTGTACAGATTGAGTATTTTCAAGAGGTTCATGGAGTCACTTATGGAGGTTTTTCTATGCCTGCTGAACAAATAATGAAAAACAACACTTGCAAGGTGAACCTCACTGCAAGACACTGCAAGACACTTCACAACACTTCAGTAAAGCCTATATGTCAACAGCTTTCACTCAGCAGGAATAATGTCAATTCTAATGGAACAGTAGCTTGCCGAACCCCATTTCCTGTTTTGGTTAAACACACCTGTAGGTCGGGTTCCTCTTGCTCCAGGTGACAGGTGTGTCACAGCGACGTGGCTGGAACACCGTGATCCCACCTGACAGAATGAATGACCGGTTAGTCAGCTAGCCGGCTGACTCACCGAGCGAGAGAATAAGAGCTCACTCACTGTCACGCTGGCTGCATTTTGTAAATGCGGCTGTGTTCTCAAAAGATGAAAAGAGTGGATGTGTCACACTCAGTTTACATAGAGATACATGCGGAGATGCTCAGACTTACAGAGACACCCCGGCACCCAAGATCTAGATTAGACATGGTATGTTTATTACCCTGTGAGCCACAGAAGAAACCAGTGCAGAGACCTCCGTTCATTTGTCTGTCAGTAAAAACACAATAGGACAGTCACACTTTCTTTGATGCACCACTCTGGAATGTTAATCACCACAGAAACCCATTATCTTCACATCCTCTCGTTCCCTCCCTCCATTTGTCTTCCTCTCCTTTTAAAACCTGACAAACTCTATGCTCGTTACTAGAAAGTACCATTGTTTCATTGAGCGCACATGTAGAGGCAGACAGAGACATGAGGCAGAGGAGATAAGAGGAGAGGCAGCAGAGAGGGGAGGCCTGCCTGCCTGCCTGCTGACATAAATTGGGGATCATAAAAAGTGGCGTCCCAGAATTAATCTGTGAAGAATGAATAAAGTGAAGTACCTCAGGGAGAGAGGTATGTGTGTGTGAGTGTATGTGTGTGTGCACATGTGTGCATGTGTATGCGCACATGTGTGCATGTGTATAGGAGTAGTGAGTTATTCTTGAATCCATAATGAAGACAAGAATGGAGCTAAAGAAACATGAAAAACACGACTTTCAAAATCATTCATAAAGCTTGATGATCTAGATTCATGAGGATTTTATCCGTCCATGTGCACATACACAACAGAGATATATTCTCAATATGTGGGGATGTTGTGCCTCAGCTGTGGCATACTCCTCGCCTGTCTTTCTGCTGCAGTGCCTACAGGAAGTGCCACATACATCATGAATTTTATGCATAAGGCTGAATGTCAACACTGATGCATAATTTTTGCAGTAAAATGCTAAATGTCACCAAACACCAGGCTCTGTTTCGACTGATGGTGGAGCTCGTTTTACCAGCGGACGTGCTTGCAGCCAGCAGTCGCCACGCCAGCCGTCACACCAGGACTGAAAGGCTACAACTGTACTGTGCGCAGTTGTGGCAGCAGCAGCGGAGCAGGCGACAAGGGAGATTGGGGGACAAGGGTAATGAAAGCAGATTTGAAGGAAAAGTAAGCAAGACAAGCGGATTTTTTCCCACATTTTTTTCTTTTTTTTCTTTTCTTTTTTTAAACAAAAACGGACACATTTGTAAGTGAAGTGGAAAATGAGGAACAACATCACACCCTTACACTTTTTTTTTTTTTTTTAATATAATTTTACCCTCAAGCAACTTGAAGATTTTAAAACATTTTGTTTACCTTTTTCCCCCACTCTGAATTCCAGGTATGTGAGGAAAATTTAGCCTGGCATATCTGGAGACTCTCGAATCTCCGCTCACATTTAAAATAAACTTCTAAGAGTCAGAACAATGTTTGGCTGCACAGCATGAGTTTCAAATGACTGACCCACTGGTGGGACAACAAAGTTCAGTGCATTAAGTATTAAAGGCTCCAAGAGTTGTAGTGCTTTCTAACCAGCGAGATGTTTGTTTGTTTTTTTTTGTTTGGCCATATTCTGCAAAACTCGTCTTACATTTCTACAGTCATCACAGCACAACAGATGCAAATCTGGTGTAGATGAGACACAAAGGCCTCATCTACACCATATATTAACATTAGAATTTCTACATGCAATGGCATATATTTGTCTTGATACTTGATATTTATAGGCAGTTTTGTTTTGTCCACGCAGCCCACAGTATGATCGATCTCAATATGCAAATTATGAAACTGTCTGGTGTACTTGCCAACAAATCTGCCAAGTCCCAGGTCGAGGGAAGCATAATTATTTCTTCAATAAACTCTCGCCATGAAAGATCAGGAAAGGTGTTTTAGCTACAGCAATTTGTTTAAAGCAGGGGCAGATGTAAAAAATAAATAAATAATTAAATAAATTCATAATAACCTTTGACCATACTCCAATTGAAGTGGTCTGAGAGAGAACTACACTCCTACATTTCCAAAATTTAGTCCTCAATGGGAAACTTTGGCCAATCATGTTTTTGTTTTTGTTTTTTTTTAGATCAAAACAGGTGGGTTTTATAAAAAGGGAAGAAGTTCTGTTGGTGCCATTTGGTAAACAGAGGATTTGCATCTGGGGGGAGCAGGTTGTGCTGACAGATTTTTAGTCATATGCATCAAGTAGGTTCCTTTGGTGGGATGAGGGAGACAGGAGAGCTGCAGAAGGAGGGCTGTGCATTTTCAAATTAAAATCTGTTCCTGGGAAGAGGTGGACTTTAGACTTTTTACACAGCTTGCATTTACTACCCAGCTGATTCTGATCATCATCTCCAGATGGGGTCTGAAAGGTTTTTTTGGGGTTTTGTTTTTTTTTTGCCTTGCAAATCACATGGCAGTCTCCATGCATTTCCGTTTTGCTCCGACAGATGTTAAAATATCCAGTCTGTTAATTCTAGGTGTGAATTGTACATGAAAATTACATTTAGAGACTCAGCAGCAGCTGATCTTTCCAGATTCACTGTCCTGGTGCTCTGGATAATCCACAGATATCATTGTAAACCATTTTTATAGACACTACATACATAGATCAGGCATTACATTATGACCACCTGCCTAATATTGTGTTGGTCCCCCTTTTGAGGCATGGACTCCACAAGACCCCTGAAGGTGTGCTGTGGTAGATGTTAGCAACAGATTCTTTAGGTGGGGCCTCCATGGATTGGACTTGTTTGTCCAGCACATCTCACAGATGCTCGATTGGATTGAGATCTGAGAAATTTAGAGGGCAAATCAACGCCTCAAACTCGTGATTCTCAAATCATTCCTGAACCATTTTTTGCTTTGTAGCAGGGCGCAGCATCCTGCTGAAAGAGGCCACAGCCATCAGGGATTGCGGTTTCCAAAAAGGGTGTACAGGGTCTGCAACAATGCTTATGCTGGTGGTGCGTGTCAAAGTAACATCCACATGGATGGCAGGACCCAAGGTTTCCCAGAATAACATTGTCCAAAGCCTCACAATGCCTCTGCTGGCTTGCTTTCTTCCCATACTGCAACCTAGTGCCAGGTTTTTCCAGGTAAGTGATGCACACGCACCCAGCCATTCATGTGGTATAAAAGAAAACATGATTCATCAGACCAGGCCACCTTCTTCCATTGCTCCGCGGTCCAGTTCTGATACTTACGTGCCCATTGTTGGCATTTTCGGCGGTGAACAGGGGTCAGCATGGGTCTGCAGCTATGTAGCCCCATATACAGCAAATTGCGATGCACTGTGTATTCTGACACCTTTCTCTCAGAACCAGCATTCAATTTTTCAGAAATTTGAGCCACAGTAGTTCATCTGTTGGATCAGGCCAGTCTTCGCTCCCCACGTGCATCAATGAGCCTTGGCCACCCATGACCCCGTGGCTGGTTCACCGTTGTTCCTTCCTTGAACCACTTTTGATAGACACTGCCCACTGCAGGCCAGGAACACCCCGCAAGAGCTGCAGTTTTGGAGATGCTCTGACCCAGTCGTTTAGCCATCACAATTTGGCCCTTGTCAGACTCGCTCAAATCCTCTCTCTCGCACATTTCTCCTGCTTCTAACACATCAGCACTGAGGACAAAATGTTCACTTGCTCCCTAATATATCTCACCCATTAACAGGTGTCATGATGAAGAGATAATCAATGTTATTCACTTCACCTGTCAGTGGTCATAATGTTATGCCTGCTCCGTGTATTTAATAGGATACACTTTGTGGGGATTATATACTTAAATGGAAAATAGTTGCACTTAAATCCCTCAAAATGCACTTGAATAAAATCAAAGCTATCTGCATGGCTGGATATCAAAAAGGGTAAGCAGGAAAACACTTGAAAATGATCAGTTGACCCCTCAACATTTCCTAATACATCATTCATCATTCTTACCTACTTTATACTCATTATAGCCAAAGGCAAAAGAAAATAGATACACACACACACACACACACACACGGGGAATGTGAGGACAGAAGGAAGGAGAGGACACCGCGAGAATAAGTAGCCAGTGAAGCAGTTATACAGCTTAAACTCTTCCTTCAAGGCAGGAGACCACCAGCTGAGCTCCTCAAATGAAAAACTACACTATTAATATGTATGTGGTGAGCTGGCATCAAGTATTTTCAAAAACACATTTACCAAGACAGACAGGAAAAAGGAGGAATGACGCATGTGCAGACACACACACACACACACACACACGCAATACCAGGTAGCTACAAAGAAATGTGATATTTTTCAATTTTAAAGTGCAAAGTTTGTGCTTTTGACCTTTAAGGTTGAAGGGGTGAGTAATAAGAAGAGGGGCAGCCTCTCAGGCCTGTCTGAGAGGCTGCTGAATGAAGGACAGAGACAGAGGGATGGGTGACAGATACAGAGATAAAGAAAGTAAGAAAGAAGAAATATGAAGGCACTGTCGTCTCCTTTCTCCGGGGGGGGGGGGGGGGGGGGGGGGGGGGGGGGGGGGGGGGGGGGGGGGGGGGGGGGGGGGGGGGGGGGGGG
>JAVDPK010002395.1:854593-878248 GCA_034780415.1 Cichlasoma orientale | reverse complement strand
GCTGTTGTTCTCCCTCCCTTTCTTGACCATTGCCACTCATCCTTCCAATCACCCCTAACCACTTGTGCTGCCATCCCCCTGTGCTGCCCTCCAATCTCATGCTCGCTCTCTCTCTCCTTCCTTTCCCTCCTTTTCTTCATCCACACAAATGAGTCAGTGAAACAGGTCAAGTGTTACAAAATTTCCCCTGCAGCTCAACCTGCCTAATACAAGGCCTGGCTCATTGCACCAAAACAAGTAATACGCTGCCTACTCACTGAGAGGGGGACTCACACATACATAGAAGGATACCACCAACACATAGTGAATACAGGCTCATGCATATGTATCCATTATCCACATGTACGCCAACTCAAACCGCTAAAGATCAAATTCATCTTCTATAGCAATATTTACCATTTTTCACACCATCTTTGGAGTCAAATTTCAACTGCTTACGATCAACAAAGACTTTCTGACTCAGCACGGAAAGAAACACATGAGCTACCAAAAGAGACATCTATCCATTTCCTTCCGCTTATACAATTCAGGGTTGAAAAGATGTTTATTCCAAAAAGAAATCATTATATATAATATAGAGTGCTCAAACGACTGCTTTTCAAAAGCATTTCCTGGCCCGGCTTCGAAGTTTTTTTTGTTTGTTTTTTTTAAAGTTGTGCAGCTTTGCCGGCTTGTTGCTAAAAGTAGCAACCTGACAACAATGGCTTGGTGGTTTGGTAAACACTGAGAAATTTCTTACACCTCACAGACCACCAAGAAACGATTTAGAGATAAAACAGTAATGACAAAACTATAGCGGAGATTCCACATACGAATAAGAAAGCGAATACTGCAGTGAATACAGCATAAAACCTGTCTAGAATCCACATTTGCGCTGGTGCAGCCTTTCTACTTTTCTACCTTTGCCACCCATCAACCCTAATGAACAGCAATTGGGAGAAGAAAACCCTGAAGCACTTGAGTAAAAGTAGTATTAACAGGGAGACAGTAAAGTAAAGGGCCTTAAAATAGGACAAATCACTAGAAAAAAAAAAACTACATACACACACACACGCACACACACACACTTGCCCTTTAACTGAGCCAGACACACACCATGACAAACCAGGTGCTTGACAGAGTATGCAACTGTGTTTGCTCTGCAGGCAGAAGAGTGTCATGATACTGAAATGCAACAGCTCCATGTATCAGGATGGCGGGGACCTATGGAGGATAAGCGACCTGCAAGCAGTACCTGGAGTATGGTGTGTGTGTAATACACAGATAAATAACTGGGAACTGGAAGCTATATGGTGATACACAGTCCCAGAAAAGAGCGTGTAAACTCAAGCGCTAAACACAAGACAATAAGCAGACCAGCAGCTAAAAGATTGGACCACAGCGAGCACTTCTTTATACGAGTTTTGTTTGCCTGAATCCACTGGGAATGACAGTCGTTTGGGAGGATAATGACTTAGGAAAACTGAAATGTACTGGAACATAAATTAATCAAAAATGTGAGCCTTGCATTCTTGCACCCTCTGAACGCTCTGTGCCGTCTATTCTTGCCATTTATATCCTGTTGTTTGCTCACAACAAAGGAGTTCCAGCTCTTACACACGGTGAACAGACCATAATTCTCAGCGGCTGCTTCCATTTGCTGCTCCGGTTAAATCAGAGGTCTGAGGCTGCGATGAACCTGTTATTACTGTCAAGGTGGCAGAGATCACATCCATGTTTATGAGAGCGATAATCGACTTGTGTTTATAAACATTTCACGTACGGCCCCTGAGATGCCAAAAGCCAAATTTGAATAACATTTAATTTCCTTCAGAGATAAGACCCTTTGTCCATTCAGGACCATTTTATTCCATCACTGCCCTAAGCTGACAGTTAAACGGACAAGAGGGGGGGAGTGGAGCGTTGCTGTGCTTCGCATGGCAATGCTCAGCTATTTTCCAAACTCCGACGCTTTCTCCCTCTGGCTTGCTCGCATTAAACACTAAAGTGTACTTTAGCAGTGAGTCAGAGCTGTTACCCATGATGCCTTGGCTGTGGGGTTGAGTGACAAGCAATGTAGCTGAAATCACTGAGGACTCTAGAGTAGAGGACAGGTTAACAAGGGGCCAAAGACATACAGGAGACCCCTAGCAGGTGTTGTACTGTGGTCAGAGATCATCATATTGGCTCTACACACACACATCCACACACACACACACACATCCACACACACACAAGTGAAAAGGCCTTTCCTTTTATAATGCCACCTCTCGGTTCAATAGCAAATAACGGGAGATGTGTTGGAAATGAGAAAAAGGGAAGTGGAGTTTTACACCCCAGTACGAGTTGGACGGTGTTGTAATAGCACAAAGACACACACAGCTACACACACACAGTTCTTTATTGTCTAGTGTGGACTAAAAGTGAGGTACTTTGAGTCCACGGCAGACGATAAGGCGATAGGAGTGCCGGAGAAGAGGATGAGGCAGAAGAAGTGATTACAGGAAAAAGAGATGTCTCGATAAGCTGACGGTCATATGAATGAGGTGGCAGTCTGCAGTTATAAAGTAGGAGCTGACACATGCACACGAGCGCACAACGAAGTATGCACGCACACACGAGCGCGCGCACACAGTTTTGTTAAGTTCTGACAGCGCTGTCTTCAGTATGTATTTTACAAAGAAAGCAGAAAAGACTTGAGCCCTACAGGGGAACTAGCCAGTGCAGATAAGATCACTCTGGACTGCTGATGAAGGCTCACAGTCTAGTCCACTCCATCACTTCACTGTATGTACCAGCAGACCTATACAACAAACCCACACAGCAAAAACTATATTTGGTAGGTGGACTTTAATAACGTCAGGCATTTCTCCCTAAATACATACAAAATGGTGATGGCACAAAATACTAATACTCTTCTGATTCCACTTTGAAACTCTTTAAGGGGATAAACATACATAGCAGCATGAACGTGCATTATTCGCCAGCCCTGAGAAAACATTTATGGTAAACTCCCACACAGGAGAGGAAAAAACAAAACAAAACACATACATTTGCATGCATGTTCTTTGCAGTCAGCCAGACCCGCATCTGCAAGAGTTACATGGATAAATTTACGTGAATGCAAACATACACCATTTACTACAGACTTGGCTGTCCCCAGCAGAATATCTCATGTCCCCAAGACCAAATATTTACAGACTTATTTGATTTTTATCTCCATATTCATCTTGCTTTCTGTATGTTTATATCAGTGTGTAAAGACGTGCATGTGCCAGTGCGTGCGTGTACTTTGTAGGAACTGCCTGTTGAGATGGTGAATTAAACAGAAAGTGCATTTGATCTGCAAAACACTCTAGGGCAAATACACACCAAAATAAATAAATAAATAAATAAGCCAACCACACACACGCGCACACACACACACACACACACACAGGCTTGCATACAGCATCAAAATCATTTCCGTCACAGAATCTATTCTTAGGAGCACCAACAAACCATTCTTTCCCCGATATAAATCTCTCTTATTCATCCCCACACAGTCATGCGCACACACACACACACACACACACACACACTGACACGTGCACACTCACTTCGCTCAAAGCTACGCTCCCTGGTGGTCATACTGCATTCACATAATGTTCTTTGTTTTTATTTTCTAGAACAGGATTTGTTCCAGGTAAGTCACAGCATGAAGACCTTTTGGGGCTTATTTAACTCGCAAACATGCATGCACACACGCTGGATCTTTTATCTGTGGTGGTGGGTGTTTGTGCAGGTGTTTTGAGGTCAGTGGCGCTCTCTGAACGTCAAAGCTTTATATTCTCTCTAGCTATCTCTCTCGCTTCCTCAGATAGACACACGCACACACGTCAAAGCATCATATTCTCTCTCTCTCTCTCTCTCGCTTCCTCAGATAGACACACAAGCATGAGCGCACGCGCGCGCGCACACACACACACACACACACACACAGATCTGTGAGAAGTTAAATCACCACAGCTGCAACAACTCAGCCCTGATCAGCCTCCACCCTTCACTCAGCCATCTCCACTACATCTTTAATCAGGCTACTCCTCCCTCTCTGTTCTGCCTTTTGCCCTTTTGCTCTCTCTATCCTCGTGACTCCTCCTCTTCTCCTTTCTTCTCGTCTCCCCTTTTACTCAATCTTGCATTACTCACTGTTAAATTTATATACCTGCTAGCTCTCTGTAGCTTCTGCCAGTGCACAGGGCTTCAGATCTCACTCCTCCATCTCCTTCTTTGCTCTCCTTACACCATCATGCCCTTTCTGCCCTCCATCAATACTACTCCATCTCACTCCATTCCTCTCCCCTTGCTCTTCTCTGCCCTCCCAGTGTTTGGGTGTGCATGCACTACCCCAAGGGAGACTCATGTGCCCAGCAATGCAGTGCAACTACCCAGTTACCTCCAGCCGTGTCAGCACGGGACAGAGAGTAAACGGCAGGGGCCTCCAGGGGGAAACAGGAGCATTCACCTCCCCCTATCTGTCTGCCTGGATTTGTGCGTGTGTGTGTGTGTGTGCACGTGTGTATGCATGCATACAATAGACACACAAGTGAACAAAACTGAATGACCAGAAGCCAGAGGATCGGATGTTATCATTTACCGCGTGGGGACGAGGAATGATACGACTTCCTGTGATTATTTACAAATGTGGCTTCCTCTGCGCTCTGCTTTCACCTTGTGCGACTTGATAATATTCTTTTAGAGAAATACTACATTTGCCATTCAGGTGCTTTTAAAGCACCCCCTCTGGTTTAAAAAAAACATTATTATAGCAGGAAGGTTATACCTTGAGACATTTTTCTTAAAGTTGATGGAAAATACATTTTACTGTCAACTGCAATTTCCTTGACATTTTAGGTATTAAATAAATGGCCGTTTCTGGTATGAACAGTGAATAAGCGCTCGCTGCCTGATCCAAAACAAACTCAACTAAAGTAAGAAGGCAAAGGGATTAGATCCCAGTCCCTCCCACATAACAAATATTACTACCAAAGGCACCATAACCTGTACCACAGAAAAGTACCTAAATCCAGTTCAGCGTTCACAAACTACCCTGGTCAGGCAAACAAATTAGTCTCTCACAGTTCGACTCAACTTATGAACAAGTCCTGAATTTGTCACAAATGGAAATGACGAACTCACTTGAGAGATTGTTTTAAAAAAATATATTGATTTAAATTTCATTGTGATAAAACAAGGGAGTGTGAGAGCGGCCGATATCAGTAATCTGTGGGTGTGTGAAATACTGGAATTCAACAAGTATTACCACGATAGACTGTATATGACTCAGACTTTGTACACTCACTCTAAGAGTTTAAGCACCCAATCAATAATTTCACATCGTATCTGGAGATTGTGATATCTCAAAGATTAGGTAGACCGCCTTGACATTTTGAACAGATATTCATGGTCCCCAGAGGAAAAAAAAAAATCCCACTGACTTTGGTGAACCTTCTGACTTTTCTCTGTGCCAGCATGAGGTTCACATTTGGTTTTGAATTATATGTCCTACCAACTACTGAAAAGGTTCTCATTAAATTTGGAAATAGAAATGGCCTGGCATTTATATAGAGCTTTTCTAGTCTTACTGACCACTCAAAGTATTTTAGACTACAAGCCACATCTGACCATACCATACACTTTATTCTTAACACTTTAAGCACACTATCTACCTCAAAATTAACATGTATGATTTTGACTGAGGGAAGAAGCCAGACTACCCACAGGAAACATGCAAACTCCACACAGAAAGGCCCCCAGCAAGGTGCTCGAACCAGGAACCTTCTTGCTGCGAGTTGACAGTGCTACCACCACCATTGTGAGCATCCCGTCAGGGCTGCTGCCAATTATTTCCATCTATTCATCAATTTTCTTAAACGCTTATCCAGGTCAGGGTTGCGGGTAGGTTGGAGCCAATCCCAGTTAGATTGACCAGATGTCCCCCTTAACATGGGCCTGCGCAGCATTTTCATTCCTTGTCCCCCTGTCCTACATTTTGACTGGTTCTGCAGGACATGCACTTTTCTAAAGTCTGTGTTTTACCCAATGTATATGAAATAAGGTTAGCCTGTCTAATGCCATATTAAATCAGGAAAAGTCACAAGTCACCTACCACAAAGAAAATTAGGCTGCAGTATATTTTGAGAATAGAGTTTTTGTCTTTTTTGCTAGAGTTATTTTTCAGTTTTGCACAGTGTGTGAAGTGACAGGTGTGAAGTGACACAGTATGTGCATGTCATAATTGGATAAACATTGCCAGAATAGTCAGATATGGCTTGAAAAAAGTATGCCAATCTATGGATGCATCTAAATAGAAACTGTTACCAGAGAGAGAGCAGTTGAAAATCACTGAAATGAAAGAGAATACAGGAGTATATAAAGACTATCGTATGACACATAAGAATAAACTGAAGCTTCCTTTTATCCTGTAAATTGCTTTGCAAGGGAGCTGTTAAGATAATAGGCCTGTACCGTAACACGCACAATTTATTGGATTTTTATTTTAAAGTCCGGAATGAAAATTTCAAAAACTACCTCTCAGCATTGTTGACGTGCCCCACATATAGTTTGTTTGGACCTGGTCAACCTAATCCCAGTTATTGAGCAAGAGGCAGGGTGTATCTTAGACAAGCTGGCAGTCTATCACAAGGCTGAAACATATCTATGAACTATTTTTGAATCATCAATTAGCCTAGCGTGCATGTCTTTGGACTGTGGGAGGAAGTCAGAGTACCGGGAGAGAGCCCACACAGAAAGGCCCTAACCGGCCAGGGGGGATTCGAACCCAGGATCTTACTACTGTAAGGGGACAGTGCTAATCACCATGATGGCTGTTAGGTGACTGAATGGAAATTATTTTCATTGCTCATTTCAGCCCATAAAGTAAAGAGAATTAGCCAGCTATCTTGGGAGTTATACATCTTCAGTGAATTGCATTTTACAGCTGTGTCTTGACTTGAGGTTCACATATATGCATTGAAGAAATGTATTGAACTGAATGGAATAGGTGAGCGCTGAAGGTTAGTGTTACAAAATCAATACTGGGCCAAATGTGACTACAGCCTCCTCTTCTGTTCCTGAGTTATGGCGCCGAAGCTGAGGTGAAGCTGACCTTTGGACTTAAAATGTCATCACTTCATCCTGTTAAACCCAATAAAAATTTGTCATAGTTAGCAAATAAATATTTTGATTTATAAAACTTGTTTCCTAGGGCCACCAAATCTTTAGCAGTTTATTTTTGTGCCTGAGTGAATGTGCCAAATTTGTAAAAAAAAAAAAAAAAAAAGAAAGAAATTCCCTTACGCTGTTTGAGAGATATCATGTTTACAAGAAAAGATAGATGTATAGACAGAGAGACAACCTGAAAGCATAATCCATCCTGTCACAGCTATTACTGGTGCGGAAGCATTACAAGCCAATCACAACATAGCCTAAGGTGAAGTCTTCGACTCCCGTGTTCTGTCAAAAACCCAAAACGTATTAAACGTGCTTTTACATCAGACAAAGATAAGCAGCAAATCCTCACAAAGCTGCAGTGTTTCCTTGATAAATAACTGATAATTTTCTGTCAATCAAAAAAATCATTACAGCTCTACTGTACTCATTAACTTTCAGCTCAAAGCGCTGCTTTGCAGCCTCACGGAAGAACACATAGCGGTAGACTCTTGCTGTGCTCTTATTGTACAGTAGGAACACACGGGGAAAGAAAGCATGCTGAAAAATTAAAAAAAAAAAAAAAACTTTAAAAAAAAAGTAATCGAAACCCAGAGACATCGCGCACACTTGTTATCTCTGCCAGAGTTGTACTGCTGCCATCTTCATGTCTTGGTTTTCTCAGGGGGTTTTCCGTCCTCCCTTTGCCGGTTTTCAGCAAAGCAACGCAACGCATGCTTGGAATGGGTTCAGATGACTGACTTGGCCACCGAAGTACATTCCACCGTTTCAACATAAAAACTCATTAATTAGATCCATATTTAGGATAATTGTCCTAAACTGCAAGGGCTGTGAGGAGTAACAGATATGAGTCAAATCCAGAGTGCAGAATCCAAATATTTAGAAACATCATTCTCAGCTAAGAAATGAGCCAGTTAAAGATCTGGTGTTTGCTAGAAACACTCAACTAACTAAAAGACGCACACAGCTGGAGATCTGCTGATTCACCACAGGCCACGAAGATGAAAACCAGTCACTTTAAAGCTAATAAAAATATGCACAGGCCTACTTTCATAATTGAGGTTAGAGGCAGACTTGCTTTAATCCCTGTGAAGGCCCAGGTCACCACATCCATCACTCATACATCAGTGCAGCAGGCTTGGCCATTCATCACTCACTCTGGGATTTATTAGTCAGGCCTGGAGCTTGAGGGTGAGAGGCTAAATGATGAGGATTGTGTTAGCAGTTATCAGCAGAGAGAGCCAGACCAAAGTTGGTCTGTTTGCTAATCCATACACACACACGCGCAGATGATCGGCTGTTTAATCAACACTGTGGCTGCCAGAGCTGGAAGTTAAATATACAGCTACGCACAAACATTCACATGTCTAACAATACACACACACACACACACTCCGAAAAAAATCTGATAACACTTAAACACTTTCTCTCTCTCTCTCACACACACACACACACACACACACACAGATCCTGTGGAAATCCAATCTGTCTGAAACCAGCAAAGCACTCAGTGGGTGCCTAACCACACGAACAGACTTGTTTAGCACGCTGTCTGACCAAAGAACACACTTTTTAAATATAGGCACACGCCCACAAACAACTTGTTATGAACAGTTCCACTACCAGCCAGCCGAGTTGCCCGAGGGCACCGCACCATGTCTCATCGTTGAAAGCTAATGTTGAACGCTGTGGTAGTGCCTGGCATAGAGCTGTCACTTTGACTCCTGATCCAGGTTATTAGCCCCGAGCTCTAATAGGCCAGGTTCTGTATTATGGGGTCACTTCTTTCACATAATGGGCATACCTTTTTTTCCACTGTGTCAGAGAGAGACAAAAATGCAAGCACCACACAGGCTTTTATTACTAGCTGCGGCTTAAAAGCCTTGCTGCTGCGTTACAGTCTTTTACATTCAGCTGGAAAACCAAAGGAGTCAAAGTGTGTGTGTGTGTGTGTGTGTGTGTGTGTGTGTGTGTGAGAAAGAGAGCGAGTGCGTCTGTCTGTGTAAGTGCTCTCTATCTTGCCAGCCTCAAATCCAAAGCAATTAGAGAGGCCAGATGGTGGGCTGGACTCGCAGTAAATAGCTGTGCATTGACAGAAGAAGCCTGCAACAAAAATGAACTGTGACAAGGAGCCAGGATGACACACAGATACATGACGGCATCAAAGTACCAGGCAAACACCGAGGACTCGCCACCATAACTGCCATATACCAACTGTCACCATCATGGGGACAAACAGCAGAACTTCATCGTGTCTGGTTTTGTTTTGTGGGGGAAACAGCGGGGCTTTTTTTAATGTGCAAACTAAATGAGGCAGGTGCATATGAATGCATGCATCAACACACACATGCCAGCACATTTAAACACGCGTGCGCACACACACACACACAAACCTCTGCTTGCCCTCCTGTTAAAATTTGACCAAACCTGTTTGGTTTAGTCAGAGTTCAAACAATGTAGCCTTTGAGAGGCGCTCCATTCATCGAGTTTCAGCTTGGCCTGCACATTCCCCAACTGAAAACACAAGCTGCCTCCCTCCAGGAAAACCACTGAAACTACAGGCCCGCATTCCTGCTCTCTACCCTTTTCTCTGTGCCTGTACAGCTTTTACATGAGAACTGTTGAAGCCCCACTGAATATAATCATATTCCTGCACTCTGAAATAGGAACGCATCAGTGCTTTCATTATCTGCATACTCAGGTGAAACACCTAATAGAAAAATGTGCCCTTCAAACAACTACAGCATCTGCTACCTACCCGTTACTAAGGCAGCAAGTTTACTTCTGCCAACCAAGTCGCATATACAAAACAGAATGGGAGGAGGTGGAGCGCAGGACAATTATAAACCACAAAATGGCATCTCCTGTTCCTGTGCTCAGCTTCCCATAAGCCTGTTATCACACTTCTGTTGACACACACTCTCAGATTTATCAAAAGTGAAATGAGACAAGCAGCCAGACCAGGAAATGAGACTGGGGGGAAAAAACAGGGGTGTGTCTGGGATGTGAAGGATGGGTGACAAGAGACCGAGAGGCCACTTCATATCCTGATCAATTAATCTATAAATCTAATCAGTGTGAATCAATGACTGGTGTTTCTATTCAATCTGGCTCCTCAGTCATCCAGCTAACCTCAAGTGTTAAAGAGACAGGAGGGGAAGAAAAAGGAGACACACACCACACGCAGCAACACCGGAACATTTCAAAAATCAAGAAATCTTTAATAGTAACTGAATATGGAAAAAAAAAAATAATCTAGAAAGACATGACAAAATGGTAATACCAACTCTAATCTGTTTTTCTTCTTTTTAAAAGACCAAAATAATTGTAAAATAAAAAATACAAAAGGAAAAAAAAAACAAAACAACAAAACAATACAACTTTACATAAAGCAGTCAATAATAAAAAGCACAATTTGGGTAAGACTGTTTTGTTGTGTGTGTGTATACAGTTCATTTGTATAGAAGAAGCACATTTGCCAGTTTTGGCAGCAATCACAGCGCAGCAGTCAAGAATAAAGCACTCATAAAACATAAATTATAAAGCACTGCAAAATAACAGAAGAGAGGAGAAGCCGTAAACAGAAAATAAATCCTTCATGCGTGCTGTCACTGAATACACAAACGTGACACCATAAATTAGTAATTCTTTTCTCTGCTACATATTTATATATTTATACTATGTACACTGGAAGGTTTTCTTTTTTTATTTTATGCAAGTGAGTTGGGAGATGTTAAGGCTTTGATTACTCATCAGATGTTTGGAGCCTAAGAAATAACACGAGTATGTGGCTTTCTGGGGGGGGGAGAAAAAAAAATATTGGATATTTTGACTATCTAACCTTGTGCTAGACCTGGACCAGGATTGCAGATTTCTCTAAAAGCATTTTGTCTGACAAGCCTTACTTGGGCACCGAGGTGGGTGGCAACGGTATGTGCTTGTGTGTGTCTGTGGAGGCGGTCGAAGAAACAGAGATGGCTGAAGTAAAAGAAAACATTTTGGAGGTGAGTAAAAAAAATAAATAAAAAATTGAGACTCTCCTAAAAGCATTCAAAAGGATCTGGGAGGGGGAGGAGGTCAGGGCGGTGGCATTTTTATGAAAGCGATATTTCCCTCTGCAGAACAAGACTGGAATGGACAATCGCTTTCCTAAAAAGCCTGCTGCTTTGACACTGGGTGAAAGGTGTGCGTCCCTGAATGTGTAGTTGTTTATGTTCTACACAGTCACTGATTCGGGAACAGGCCGGACACTTTGGGGGACAGCGAGCAGTGGAGCAGGGGGACACATCACGGTACAGCTCTTTCCACACTAACAGAACTCAGTATATGTCCTGACACTGCCACTGAGGAAGAGGCAGAGAAAGATGAAGTGTTTTCGTGTGTGTGTGCAGCTATGCAAGCGCATTTGTGTGGGCTTGTGTCAGGAGATGGCAGAGCTGTCAGGTATAAGGTGTCTTCTGCACAGTTTGGCTGTGGGAGTGAGCATAATGAGACTGACTGAGGGGTGTTTGTATGTGGGCGAATGCATCTCAGCATTCTGCGAATGTATACGTACGGTATGTGTGTGCGCGCCAAGCGAGTGTGTCTTCTCGAAATGCACAATAATATTTTCAGTTTGCCGGTTTTCCATGGTGACAAAGGGTGGCTACTCAAGTTACAGCCCCAATGGCAGAGAGAGATGTCCCAAAGCCTCCGAGCATCACGCAAACACACACTAACGCACGACTATATACACACGCAGAATGCTGACTCAACAGACCGTCGCTTGTGTCGTTACGATCTACCTGATAAATCGAGTATTGTGTGTAATTTTTTTTGCATTGCGGAGAGCATCTGTCAAGGAGAAGGAGAAGCCAACTGTCCATAATCAAATTATAGGTGCTTATAAATGCAGGCAATGTTAACTTGAAAAATAAATCCAAGCATGTGTATTTCCCCCCAAATCAAATGGACCCTTGGGTAAACTAAACTCAGTCAGTTCAGTATGTTGTAACACCCAAACTACTGAGGTATTCATTAGGTTAAAAATTACATTCTGATTGCCCCTTTGAGGCTTAGCCGACCCACAAATGCCTTCCTCTTTACTTCCACAACACGGGCAACACCGGCTCAATCGATCTGGTATTTACATTTTCATAAATATCCACATTTTCACAAGAAAAATAAAGATGCTTACATATATAGTACACAGATAGCTCACACCAAAATGTACATACAACAGTTTTGTCCCTTTGTCAGTATTCTTTTTTTGTTTTTGTTTTTTTAAACCCTCCCTCCCCCCAAAACCAGGTGTTGCACTCATATTTCTTTGTATTGGTGACAGAAGTGTAAAAATAATACATTTTCATATTGAGTGGCTGCGACAAATCAGCTGCGTTCAGTAAATTTACTGTACCCCAGGTTGGCAGGAGTTGCATTTATGTATAAGCTAAGGCCATTAGACGATAATCCTATTGAACACACTGGCTTACAATATGCCAGACAGTGCTCAAACATGAAACGCTGTCTCTATTTTTGTCATCTGCCTTCCTCTCTCCTGTTCTCTCTCTCTCCACCTCTCTGAAGGTTAACAGCCATCACAATGGCAAACAAGGTCTGCCTCACCCCGTACAGATACTGAGTGTTTCTCTCACATCTGTAGTTCAAGGTTAAAAAACAGCCATGATAAGAAATGCAGGCAAGCACACAGTCATCTTTGCCTTTAGCAATGGGTCACCCTGCATTTGACCTTATGACCTACAGGAAAAGGAAACCTAGATCTTAGGAGGTCCTTACAGGACAGTCAGTACGGTCATCAAGACCCCATTTATTTGATTCCCAGTGGGTCTAGGGAGGGTTGATTAGAAGGGCAGGGAAAGCAATGATTAGAGGAGCTTCAGTTCGCTCTACGATTGTCCATCACAGTCACCCAATGGCTATGTAGATATGGTGACGCATGCAAATGTACACACTGAGCCTCAAAGACAGCGGTGTACAACAGCCATGGAGTAATATTTGCCCGAGAAGGCCTCCGGTGGCTCGTTAAAAGGATAAATTAACAGCCAGGAGACAATCAGCCCTGAACCTGCATCATAAAAGGGCCATTTTGCCGCATGTTGCCTGTTAGTCAATATGACTCCCATAGCTTTGCTCTGGATGCAACCTTTTATGTCTCGCGATCAATTCACTAGATTTAACAACACCCGCTAATGGAAAGAAATATGTGATCTCGTTGAATCTCATTGTCTGGCCTAATTTCATTGCACTTTGGAGATGGGGCGCTGTTACATCTGACCATTTACTAAAGCAGGAGAGGCAGCCAGGGTGTCTGTGCAGTGGAGTGAACATAGCCACGCCAGGTGGATTAGTCACTCCTGGCATGTCAGGGCACACCGGGCTGGAGTAGAGTAAGTGGGGTGTTTGACACATCGGGAGCAGTAAAATACTACTCTGCTCTTGGTAGCCCTGACCTCGACACTGCCCTGGATAAATCATAAACTCCCCATAAACACTGGTGAGTGAGGGATGAGGAGAGAGAGGAAGAGAGACGGAGGCATGATGGAGAGACGGAGGTGGGAGGGGGGGGAGTAGAATCGCCACGTCATAAACGATAAGTGGTGGCAATCTGTTGGTCCCGGCTAAGCGAGCGGACTTCACGGCTCATTACCAATCAAGCTCTTCCTGTCAGGAGCGCTCTGAATAGATGAGGATGAGGAGGAAGAGAAAAGAAGAGACATGCTCCTTTCTAGTCCTCCTGCCTCCTGAATCCCTCTCCCCCATCCTTTGACCCTGTCAGATCAGCTACACCTCATTCCCTCATCTCTTGTTTACCGTCTCTTACCTCCAGGCACAGTGCAAAAGTTTGCTTGCGAATACCTTGTTAGGAACTTGGTTCAAACTCTCTGTAAACTTACTTTGTTAAATTCTAACTGCTTTTCAATTTGCTCAGCACACAAGGACCTCGTGCTCTTTAAATTTTGCTAGGTTAAATTTGCGAGCGTCTACTGCCTATGATAGTTGGCAGAGTTGTTTCGAGAGGAAGGCAGAGAGAGCAGAGAGAACTCACCAGCAGACATAAGCAAATACATTTTTACTGTCACTAAATTACCTGATGGTTACCGTCTATACTTTCAAACTGACTCATACCGATGTCCTTCAACTTCCCACCAGATGTTACAGCTCGACACGCTGCCAAAACAAAGTTTCCTACAGAAGTACGGAGGTTTGCAGGCAGCACGTAACTGCTTGACAACTCCTTCCACTGCTACTGTTTTAGTGAAGATAACAGTGAATATACAAGTGAGATGCCTCTTCTATCACCAAGCTTGTATCATAATTCCATGAACCTACTCCCACACTACATTGTTTCTCTTTTAGTCTGTCTGTCTGTCAATAGGCAAGGTCCCAGTGATAGCAAGAGCACGAGCAGATGCGGTGGGAGGCATGTTGTTCTTTTCTCTGTTTGATTTTCAGTTCTTAGGGACCAGATAACAACAACAATCCTTTTACAGTATCCTACCACACCGCGCTTTTCATTCTGTCCACTGTGATTAATGATAGGCTATATTTAAAATCAAATTTTTTGTAAAAAATAAAAGTGGTATCATTTTCTTTTCATCAGAGAGGGACAAGACCCCAGCGCCACAAAATCCTAAGGAGGAATTCTCCAGCTCGCCTTTTTGCCGCCACCGCCGCCGCCTCCTCCTCCTCCTCTTCCTCCTCTATACGTAAACTGCAGTCCGTGAGATGACCGAGCCGTCCCGCTGGGACTCCATGTCATCATCCAGGTAATCTCCAATCATCTCCTGATCACGCGATGGGCGAAGCTGAAGGATAGGGGCGCCTCCACTGTAGTGATCATACTTCTCTTCCTCCTCAAGCTCATCAAACTTCCTCCTCTCTGCGTCGTCTAGCTCATTGCTTAGTAGGATGTCTTGGGCAGTGGGTGTGGTGCTAACAACTTCAGGGCGGCCCCCCATGGTAATCAGCTGGTGGTTGTTTTTCTCTCCAAGGCCCTGATGGGATGAGCTCTCATAAACGTAGATGGGGCCATTGTTGTTACCGCCACCACTTCCTGCACCCCCGTTTGTGCCATTCTTGCTGGCCTTCTTGCCGCCCCCGAATATGCGTGTCTTCATGTCACTGCCACCATTGGCGCGGTAACCCTGCTGCTGCCTGCGGCTACGGGTGACGAGCACGGCGATGAGAGCAGCGACCAAAAGGAGGGCCAGCAGGGAGCCAATCACAGCTCCCGCCACCACGCCGGCATTGGATGGGTTCTTTGGGGGCTCTGTAGGGGGGAGGCAGGGATGGGGGAAAAAAAAAAAAAAAAAGGAAGAACAAGGATATGGTTGAGAAAAGGAAAAAGAGCGACCAGTTGAGAGGAAGAGGAAAAAAATAAAAACAGCCAAAAAAAGAGTAGCAAAGCAAGAGGTTGGATGATGTCAGTGGTGCTGGTCTGAAATGTATGCAGTCAAGTGTGTAAGAGTGCTGAGGTGTCTCAGTACAGTCAAGTGTGTGTGTCGTGTGTGTGTGTGTGCTGAGTACCCTTCTACTCTGACATTTCCTCCTCTCCCTCAGAGCTGCTGCTGTCCCCATTCCCACAGACACGTCACAACAACGTCTCAACCACATCTCAACCACGTCTCCCCCTGTGTTGCCCTTCAACAGCCAGGGTCTGTCTGGGGCCCACCACAAATCAAAGGCAAGGCGGAGGGTTAAAAAAAACAAAAAACAAAAGTGCCAACCACACACACACACACACACACACACACACGCACGCACGCACTTATGAACGAGCATGGATTGGTGTGTGCGGAGCAGAACAGGTGGAGGCCATGCAGAGGAGGATAATGATGAATGGAGGAAGGAAGGGTGGAAATTAGATGAAGAGGAGGAGGAGAAGGTGGTGGAGGAGGAGGAGAAGGTGGTGGTGGAGGAGGAGGCAGCGGACTGAGTGAGTGACAAAGCGACACAGCGGAATGACAACTCTTCCTGGAAGCCGTGTATGAGGAGCATGGGCACAGACTGCTGCCCCTCTCCACTTCTGTAAGCCACAGGCACTGGATGAGTGCACATCAGTCTTATATTCGGGTCCATTTTTCCTCTGGCATTACACATACACAAGAAAATAAGTCGCTTGCACTCATTTTAATATTGACAAAGGCGTTGTTAGACTGCAAACTAGCTCAGGAGGATATGACTAAAAACTAGGGCTATGCAATCAAACACAGCATTCCTGTTTGTGTGTCTTTGTACAGCAAAACTCCAGGGATGAGCAGTGGTGTCTAAATCAGGGTTGTAAAGAGGTCCCATATGACTTGTCAGTACTCTTTTTCTGAACTTGTACTTCCTACTCCCTTGATATCCTTCTCCAGCAACACTAGCGCTGTATTTTAAAGCAGGTATTTGAACTGCAATAAATTCAATTGCTTTTGCAGAAAATGCAACTAACAGTTAAGACCGAGGCCGTGTATTAAATCAAACACTTCCATTTATTGCGTCAACAACATGCAAGCGATTCAGTACCAACACCTAAGCCATATATGATTTTTAATGCTCAAGTTAAGACTGCAGCTCTAATCATTATCATAAATGTGACTAAATAAAAAAAATGAAATTCAGGAAATGTTAACATCTTCTAGCCATTTGTGTTACGGGCACAGCATAGCCTAGACAAGTAGCACTATTAACACAAGCAGGACGTTGCTGCTTTGTACAGGCTTGGGGGGGGTCACGAGTTCAGGGCTCTAAGTGCTTTCAGGGACTCTGACAACTCCCCACAAACAGAACCTGTGACCGTTTTCCCATGCGTTGCTGTTCCATCTCTGACTCAGTGGGCAGAGAGAATAAC
Source organism: Cichlasoma orientale (assembly GCA_034780415.1). Lineage (NCBI taxonomy): Eukaryota > Metazoa > Chordata > Actinopteri > Cichliformes > Cichlidae > Cichlasoma > Cichlasoma orientale. The sequence continues at coordinate 861,228 of JAVDPK010002395.1, read as the reverse complement.
ACCAGAATAATGTTTGCATTCACTGTACGGCAAAGCACTTTGAATAGAAATGTTCTGCAAAATGTTAAAAGGGACTCTGTAGACAAAATAAGGAATAAGCAAGAAATAACTTAAACGGGAATAACAAATGAGAAAGACAGCTTAGACTTTATTCCATAAGCTGTTTCTGCAGCATGCCTTCTCGGAAGATAGAAGAGTAAGCCTGCTTTAAGTGGGAAGGGAAAAATGATGTCTTAATATACATTATTCCTGCTTTTACAGCGTTCAAAGCGTTCACATTCATGCCTCTGACTTTTTATTTATTGTACTTGTTATCTTGTGATGCCACAGAATCAAATGAAATGCTTTCATGTTACACTTTCTACAACAACGCACTTTGTTGAAACACGATGTAATGGAATAAGGGCTGTTTATTATCTGTCACTCCAAAGTGCTGCAGCTCCCCTCCGGTTTGAGCGCATTAACTACGGGATAAAACCAAATAAATTGTGGTGAGAAAAAACGTATTTATAATTTTCGACTCTGGCTGAAAAGTGATCAAGAACCCTCGGTTAAGCTGAACATCCTCTCTGCCGCTCTTGCTTTCCTTTCCACTCTCTGCACTCACCAGCCGCTGCGGAGGATTAACCGGTAGACGCTGCTGTTGAAATCCCTGCCTAAATTTGAAAGTAGCAAATCAGCTCGATTCTTATTGTCGTTTCCACTTGAAATCCAACAGAAGCCGGCCTCTCTTGTTAACTGTACAGAGAGCTGACAGAATTACTCTTGTAACACTGATTCGTGTCAAAAGAGAGAATGGTAGTCTGCTGCTGTCTACACCTGTGCTTCACTCCTTTCTTCCTCTCCTCAGTTCTGCTACCATTTTCTCCATCTCTGCCTCCACTTCACTAGCTGTCTCTTGCACACACTCCTTCAGCCCTCTAAATCCATTTTCCCTGTCCAATTTGCGTTTGTATTTCTGTCATGTGTTACTTCTCTCTGCTCTCCTCCTCTGTGCTTCACTTTCAACATATGCCTAGGGAAAGAATTAATAATGTGGGTACATTTTTTCTTTCCTTTCGTTCCTCTTCTCTCACTACTTTCCCCTAGCACACCGAGCCTCCCCCCCTCGCATTCACCGCCAAGCTGTGCTAAACATTCCCCTTCACACACACGAGAGTGAGACCGAGCCCTCAGTGTCCACTTGTAACAGGAACACAAGAAATGCATTATCACCTCCGACTCTGTGGAGCTCCACCACATGCTATGTGGTGAAAATCTCAGTGCCAAGCTTGGGCCCAATGCTGCCACACACTGCTGTCACATCAAAGGGAATTACGCTGAAAATTAAATGCAAATTCTCTCTGAATTTTACTCATCTAATTATATTTAATGTGTAACTCAAGTCAGTTCTTAAGAGTATTTTTCAAAGTCTGTGCTGGTAAATCCTTTTGTGGATGATCTATCATGTTTTATTCTAGCCTTCTGGAGACAACATTTAAAAGATTCAAAAAAAGAGATGTAAAGGAGCCATCCCAGACTCCCAGTGCAGACTCAGCCACAACCTAACAAAGCACCAGTGGATTTTATTTAAGCGAGTGAGGAGAGTACATCTTATAAACACATGCTGTTGAATGAAGCAGATGAAAAATTGCAATATGCATGCTGTGTGGATAATGGGGGGAGAAAACCAAATGTTTAGTATGAACAGCCACCCCCCCCCCCCCCCCACACACACACACACACACACCCACACCATACTGTGGAAGCCAAAAAAACAGCATGGTTCTTATGAAGTCATGTCCAACACAACTATAAGGTCCAAGTGACCGCAAATAATGAGAGAGATGGAGCAGAAGTAACACTTACTGCAGCCTTCCAAAAAACATGCATGGTCTCGCTCACATACACACGTGCCCAATTATGGTCATCAGGGGTCTGATGTTGGGCTGGGCTGCTCCTAGAGCATCCCTTAGTAGTACTCTCTGTCAGTGTGTTAAGTTATTGAACAGAGCTGTGTGTGTGTATGTGCAGAAATGTGTGTTTGTGTGTGCTAATTAGGGGTGGGAAGGGGGCCAGTTGCAGGCTGGAGGGAGACTTGGCTCCATCAGACCTGTTCTCTGGCTGTTTTCGCATGGCCGGAGACACACACTGACAGACGCAGGCAGATGCAGGCAGACATACACACAGACACACACACACACACACACTACCCCATGGAGGAAAATAGCCAAGCCCCTTGCCCTTGAACTGTCTCCTTGGATGAGTCTGAAAATGGGAAAAATGCACCGAAATGGGAGGAAATCTCTTTTCCGTTTAACTGAAGAGCCCTTCAGACCATGTGGGGGATTCAATCTGGAGCATTTAACTTTTTTGAGGTTCAGCTGAGCCACCCCTGTAAGGAATGAAGAGGGGGGGGAAAAACAAGGAAAAAAATGGATGGAATCTGGGTTAGCCACACAAGAACCCCCCGTGAGACGAGCCCAGAATGAAGGGATGGATGGAGGGATGGAGACTACTAAGCTGTGATTAAGGAAGAGCTACTGGTATTTAAGAGTTAAGCTGAGAGAGAGCGAGAGAGGGCGAGAAAGACAGCACGAGCATGAGATGGAGAGAGCGAAAACGCTGGGGGCAGGAGTCTCTTTTCTGAGCAGGAAGATCAGCTGCAGACTTGCGGAGGCTGAAAGACAACCTGAGAGAGATAAGGAGGATGAGGAGAGAGCATATGCTAACTGAGAGGATGAGAGATGCAATGAAAAGAGCAAACTGCAGTGAAATAGATGGCATGGGAGAGATAAATCGAAAGAAATGCGAGAGGAGAGAAGGGTAGGATATGTTTGTGGGTGTGACTAAGCAGCAGGATCGAAGATGAGAGGAGGAGAGGCAAGGAGAAGAGAGGACATCCATCCCTCTTGCTGCCTCCGTGTGCACAGGACAAGACCGAGGGCAGAAGGCGCGAGTAAGCACACAGACACACTAGTGTGTAAATTTGTGTGTGTCATGCAGCTGTGGGGTAAAGGGGAGAGGGGGACCTGCTATGTAGCAGGTGCTGGCCATTTCACGCCTGTCGGCCCCTCTTAGCCCTGTTTGTCTACACACATTCACATTAGCATCCACAGGTCTGAATTGCAGCCCCATCTGAAGTCACTGCACATCTTTCTGAGACTTCTTCATTTCTATTTAACAGTACTGACCATCTTACTTTATGTACACTTCACTCCTTTTTTTTTTGCTCTCGACAAACTTCTTTTCCTCTGACACTTGCTTGTTGGTTTAGTCACCTATTAACTGCTGGCAATTTTAGCTCACGTCTTATCCTCCTTCTCTGCCAATGAGTAAGAGAGGAGTAGGACGGAGGAAGGAGGTGGTCGGCAGCAAGAGAATAAGACAAACTGTGGGAAGTTCAACGCGGGAAAAGAACAGACAGACCCAAAAGAAAATGAAAGAGGAGAAAGAGGAAAGTGGGATGAAGAATGGGGGAGGAGTGGAAATGTAGGATAAAAGACAGAGCAGGAGAGGAGCGGATGGTGGTATGAGATGAGAAGCAGCCAGGAGCTGAAGCAGCAAAGGGTGACTGATCCGCTCTGAGAGGCTTGGAGACGGACAGAAACACAAGCTATGCTGAGAGATAGCGGAGGCCACTAGGGGTGGAGATAGGATGCAGTGGCACATGATTCCCATGAGAGTTTTAAATGCTGTCAGCATTGCTTTCTCTCTCTCTCTCTCTATTCCTCATGCCCTTACTCTCTTTCTCTGACTGAGGGTCGCATGCTGGCACTGATTTATCTTGGTGCACGTTCCCAGTCTTTGTATTCTAAAAGCAGCAGTCTCTTTTTCCCCTCTGCTCGCTGGATCTTTGTATCTTACTCGCTTGTTGCTTGTAATACACAGCAGGAGATGGTGACATCCTTTTGTGGTACAGAAGCCACTTACACTACCTACTGTATGCAGCAGTACAGAATGGCCCCAGAGGAGTGGTGACGCATGCTGTGGCACCATAAGGAGCTAAGGGACTTGAAGAAAGATTTGGAGGGGGGTTGAAATCAGGAGAGACTGAGCAAGAGGACAAGAAAAAAACCAAAAAACATAAGGCATGGAGAAGACGGGTGGCTCTTAAGATGTAGTCACTGGAGAAATGTACTCTCCCCCCATCGTGGAAAAGGTTTGCTCCCATGTCAGCAGAAAATCACTTCCGGCTAAGTGCAGGCTGAAGAGTGAAGGAGGATGTATTTTGTATGAGGTGAAATGCAGGAGTGAACAGAGTGTTGAAGGGAGTGGCTAAAAGTCTCGAGCAGCAGGGAATGGACTGTACGACCCGTTCTGGATGGTTCTACACAAATGCGCACACCTCAGTACATGTATGCATTTCACAACCTGCAAACACAAACACACACTCGCACACCAACCCAAAGTGTATGAGTGCAAGTGTTATTGCAGCTACACCAGGGACAATATTAAAATCCGCTACATTTCAAAGTCAACAGTATCATTCTGAGTCAAATATGGCTGCATTCACTTTAGTGATTGGAGCCATATCCACAAGACTCTCAAGATTGTAAAAAGAAAAAAAAGACCGTGCTTATTTGCTTTGCCTTAGTGTCTCCTCACGTTACTGATGGCAAAGGGTACGGCTGAGAAGCAGTGGTTTTTATGGTCACGACTCCACAAAATAGAAGCGAAAATATCCGCAGGGTCCATCTAACTCATGTGCAGCTCTCGCAATATTGAACTACTATGAAAAGACCTCAGAAAAAAAACATTTTGCAAATGCTAAAAGATGTATTGAGCAGATGACCGACCTTGGGTGCCGATAAAGCACGGAAACTTTGATAATAGAGTTGATTAAGCGCGTGCAAAGAGACATAGAAAAGTGGCACACATTCTTAAAAGCACACAGAGAAAGTTTTATGACGTTGAAGAAGAGAATAAAAGACAAAAAACAAAAACAGGAAAAGCATGCACATGCAAGCTCGGATCTCTCAGATTCCTTCCCACACACACACACCATGGACTGAGCAGCTGGACCTCTTAGGCCTATACTAAACACCCAGGTTAGTCCTCAGCACAGAGAATGTGTTTTTGTGTGTGTGAGAGTGTGTGAGTGTGTGTCATGTGAGGTAGAACAAGGTGCATCCCTGGGGAAGACATGAGAGCAGCGGACACCAGGAAATGTGTAGCTTGTGCAATGAAAGTGCACTTTGTTCCAGTTCATCAGTTCAGAGGATATAAATGTTTTTATGTACAAGCAAAGGAGAAGTTTACATGATGAATGAGACCCGAGTCAGTCCCAAGAGTGTTTTTTTTTTTTTTCACTTTACTTATGAAATGTTCACTGCTTTATTGATGCCTTTACTATGTGCAATTTATCAGCATGCTGGGGCATTTGGAAGTTGCGCAAATTACCCTTAGTATTGGTTTTAATCTATTTAGAGGCACAGAAGAGTTAATTTGCAGTGATGGGAACAATCATAATGTTAATTCATTATGTCACAGGGAAGTGCACAAATGAGATTGTTTCCGCTGTGAAACATCACACAATGCTGAAATATGACATTTGAAATGTTATCTGACTGGTATCGTAAAGACCACTGAGCACATGCTTTGTTGTCATCTGCTGCACTTATCTGCGTCACTTTACTCACCTCTGACCAGGATCGCGACCTGTTCTTTGACCATCCCGATGCGGTTTTCAACCTCGCAGACAAAAGTGGTGTTGACAGTCTCATCCACCGTCAGTACCTTCAGAACATTTTCAGTTTGTTGCATTGAAGCTGGAAGGTCTCCCGTTACACTGGAGGAACACAGGCACGTATTGGCGTGAGAAAGAAGAGAGAAGGCCACAAAAATAAAAAAAAATTAAAATTGACACTGGGCACAGAGCGACGGACATTTACAGAAATGTGCTGCATTGTACAGTGTCATCATATTCAACTAATCTTGATCAGCAGTGCAAAAACCAATCAGTTTCCCACCCTCCCCCAAAAGGCAATCCATTATAACACATTGCTGGAAATACAATGGGGACAGGAGGAAAATCAGTATTGCTGGATCCAAGCCCAAAATCTCATCTCTCCAATTTTAAACTTGCAGATTTTTTTTTTTTTTTCAGATTTTGTCAGTTATGTTAATAACTGATAATACAGAAAATGGGGAGAGGGACGCGTACTGTCATTCTCATTATGCAAGGGTTAAATCTCGAGTCACAGAGTCCATTATGAGAAATTATTCAACTATCTCCATAATCAGAGCACAGTTCTGTAGTTGCAATAATAAAAGCACTGATTATAGTTCTGTGAGGACTGAAGCTAGAGATGAAGGGTAAGAAAGGGAAAATGTGACTAAAGGAAACCAGAGTACGAGACTCTGGAAAGAGACAGAGAAAGAGATAAGACAATAGAGATTTCAGGATGGCCCAGTACTCACGGCTTCCAGAGGACAGAGGTTGGAGGGGGGTTTGCGCTAGCCAGGCAGGTGAGCTCCGCATTTGTCCGACCCAGGTACCAGTTGTTGTCATAGCCGACTATGGTTACCTGCGGAGGATCTGAGGGAAGGAAAGATGAATGGCAGGAGGAGAAAAAAAAAAAAAAAAAAAAAAAAAAAGAGTTAAACTAATCGGGTTAGAATAATTGCTGGTGTGTGTGTGTGTGTGTGTGTGT
>JAVDPK010002395.1:817864-841677 GCA_034780415.1 Cichlasoma orientale | reverse complement strand
GATAGAGGCTGGGGTCTACCACACCAGGCAAGACCCCAGGTGCAGGCTGTGCAGAGATGCCCCTGAGACAATCCAGCCCATAACAGCAGAGTGCAAGATGCTAGCAGGCAGAGCATACCTGGAATGCCATAACCAAGTGGCCGGCATAGTATACAGAAACATCTGTGCTGAGTCTGACCTGGAAATCCCGAGGTCAAAATGGGACACGCCCCCAAGGGCGGTTGAGAACAACAGAGCTAAGATCCTGTGGGACTTCCAGATACAGACAGACAAACGTGTGATGGCTAACCAACCAGACATCGTAGTGGTGGACAAACAAAGGAAGAAGGTCGTAGTGATAGACATTCCAATACCAAGATAGCAACATCAAGAAGAAGGAACACGAGAAGTTCCATAAATACCAAGGCCTCAGAGAGGAGCTGGAAAGGATGTGGAAGATGAAGGTAACAGTGGTCCCCGTGTTATTCAGAACACTCGGGGCAGTGACCCCCAAACTGGGGGAGTGGCTCCAGCAGATTCCTGGAACGACATCTGAGTCATCCGTCCTGAAGAGCGCAATACTGAGAACAGCTAAGATACTGCGCAGGACCCTCAACCTCCCAGGCCTCTGGTAGAAGAGCCAAGCTTGGAGGGCAAAAAAAAAAAAAAAAAGATTGCCCGTAGGGGCGAGCTGGGATTTATTTATTTATTTATTTTTTAAATACATACATACATACATACATACATATACACACACACGCTTTCACACTCTCAAAACTGTGTGCACTTGAGTTCAGAAAGCCCAAACCTCTGCTTACACAACTGGACCTTGGCCTTAGTCTTGCTGTGAGACTAGTTTATACACTATGCATGAGTTCAGGAGTAAGTGGAAACTAGCAGAATTGAAGTATTCACTAGCAGAGTTGAAGTATTCACAGTGGGATCCCCAAACCATTTAACTGCATGGGCTTTGACATGAAATTACATACACAATAGCTCATGCATACATATCTCTACGGGCCTCTCTTTCGCTTTCTCTCTCTCTCGCTCACACACACAAACACACACACACACACACACACTTCCTTCCTCATCTTCCATCCTGCATTCTCAGTTATGTACATAACAAAGAATGTTTCAGGTCAAGCAAGCTACGCCGGTCGAACTTGTTTCAAATCATGTGCGTCAGAATGAAATTGGAAAAATAGAAGTTAGTCATTAGAAATGAAAGTGATTTACGCTTTACCGCAGAGTATCACACCTTACAACAGGAGGATGAACCTTACACAACACATTGAATCATTTAGCATCTGCCAAACTAAGAGAAATCCATACACAGGAAATAAAAAAAATGACTTGAGTGGCTGTGATGATGAGGAAAAATAAACAAAATTCTGTACGTATAGTTGCTATATAAAGCAAAACCACCATTGGCAGAAATAGAAACGCACGTGCATGTGTGTATACACACACACACACACACACACACACACACACACAGAGTGGAGAAGCACTCTTCCACTGGGTGAATAATTCATCCACGGTTAAGAACGAAAGCAGTGTGCTCCCTCCTCCTCTCTTCATTATTGATAAACAAGAACATCTACACTGTACCAGAGACAGAGAGAGAGACAGAGAGAGAGACAGAGAGAGAGACAGAGAAAGAGCGAGAGAGACAGAGAGAGAGCGAGAGAGAGACAGAGAGACAGAGAGAGCGAGAGAGAGACAGAGACAGAGAGAGCGAGAGAGAGACAGAGACAGAGAGAGCGAGAGAGAGACAGAGAGACAGAGATAGAGAGCGAGAGAGAGACAGAGAGACAGAGAGACAGAGAGCGAGAGAGAGACAGAGAGCGAGAGAGAGACAGAGAGCGAGAGAGAGACAGAGAGAGCGAGAGAGAGACAGAGATAGAGAGCGAGAGAGAGAGAGTCAAAGATAAAGAATGACGTGAAGAAATAAAGCAGCCGTGTAAAGCAGAGGTATATAAAGCAAAAAGGAAAATGGCAAAGGCCATAAGCCACAAGCTTGGTTTTATGGTACTGCATGCTTTCATTTGGCGGTGGGCCCGGTTAGGGTCAGTAAAGTCTCTCTTGTAACAGGCAGTTTACTGTGGACAGAAAGGACTTAGTCCTCCTGAGCCAAACAAGCTGCTTCTATACTGCCTTGCTAGTGCTATCGCTTCAACCCACTGAATAAGTGACTGAATAACTTGCTGGCTGGATGGCTGACAGACACCCTGCTCCCCCGCGGCTCCTGGCTCAGCTTTGTCTGTTCAGGCCGTGCACATCATTCTACCTCCACCACTCTTGCCTTCACTCTGCATTGCATCGCTCACTTTGTTTTTTTCCTTCCTTTTCTCAGTGCTATAGCACTGTCCTGTCTTTTCACTTTGGAATAAATCCTTTTCATCCCTCTGGCTCATTCTGCTCTTCCTTGACTATTTTTTTTCTACTCTGCTAGTTCTTTTTCTGTCTGACTTCTTCATCCCAGCCCTGTGTGCCATCACTTCTCATGGTAATTGTAGTGGGCATGTTTTTTTTATCCTGGCATGCAATACTGGGTCTTTGTGTCGGGTGACCACAGTGACAGATCTGCAGTCTGTGCCTGAGCATAAAATGTAAATCAGATGAGTTGGAAAAACATTTTTCAGGCAGATCTAGGATCAGTATCTAGGAAATATCTTGATCTATTCCCCATCATGCACGCTCGCCCCCCCCCCCAAAAAAAACACTTTTGGACGTCACTCTGTGAATGACTTTGGAAGTGTAAATCCAGAGTCTGTCAGCATCGCTTCAGAAACAGCCTGACCCTTTAATTCGTGGGTAAATCAGAAGTGCACAGCTGAAGCAAAGTGCTAGGTACTTCTTCAAATGTCCAAGGCAGGCTGTGCGTGTGTCACCTCATCCATCACTGTGTGGATGTGTGTATACATCGGTCCCATGGCATGTCAGCTGCTAACATAATGTGATTATGCTTCCTATTTTCACCTCCCTAACAACACTTGGAGGTGAGAGTCTACCAAGGAGTCAGAGAGGATATTTCAGGCTGGGTGTGATCCATTCCCTGAATTATCAACAAAGCTACATGTTAAAGTGCGAGGAAAACCATGACAACCCCGCCTCCGGACCCAAACACAGCTGTGTTTCCAGGTTTTTAGTTGCCAACATTCACCTGTACCTCCCCTTGGGTGAGGGGGCGGGACGGGTGGGGGGTCATTTCCCAGCTTCTCTTTCCTCTGCCACTTAGGCTGCTACTGATGAGCTCATTGGTCAACAAAGCTGTCAGCATGCAGCTTATTCATAGTTGAGGGGGTGAGAGACCAACCTAATTTATGTCGCACATTAAAGGATTAAAATGCAGTCCTGTGATATGAGGGACTGCCATTAGCACGTCAGTCTGTCAGGAGGATCACTCAGCATGTTACCAAATCAATGTCGGCCATATGGAAGACAGAAGGTCAAGCACCAGACACAAAACAAACAAAGGGGAGTATACCAATATTATGATAATTTGATGACTGTGTCCATCATAACACACAGCAACAACCAGCTGGATTGTATTACCAATGGGAATTTTGTGTAGCAGCACAGAAAGGAATAAAAAAAAAGTCTGCAGGGAAAGATTTGAGAGGAAGCAACTCAGGCTGCAAAATCCTACACCCCACATGTGCATTCAAAAAAAAAAAAAAGTTACCTTTGTAAAATGTTGCTAAAATCAGAGCAAATGTTAGTATTTATTATGCTTAGGACTTGTTTTGCTAGAAAACAGCAATGTGATGCTCAAAGGTATGTATAACTGATTAGACCACCAGTGTTTTCAAAGTGAAATGAGGACACGTTACGGCTTTTAAATGAGATTTTTTTTTCCCCTCCTCATAAAGACTAATCAGAGCTACAGTGGGGCGGGAAGACTGCAACAATTAGTAAACATCAGGCATGTAGGATGTCGCAAAGCAGAACAAAAAGATATGAGGAGAAGACAAAGATAACCAAAGCAATTAAAAGTAGAAAGAAGCCATTCTTTGTATGTTACTACTGCCGTATTGTATGCATCAGAGTTGCCGTCTCACAGGGGTGTGGGGAACTGAGAGGGCGGAGGTGAACAGCCTATTGTCTTCAAGGCTCAATAGGAAGCAGGTAAGATGAAACTCCGCACAATAATACATTTCTACTATCAGTTTTCCCGTAAAGGAAGGAGTGGGAGGTGTTACTGATGAGGAAAGGAATGAGCCCGTGGCCGAAAGGAAAAGAGAAAGAAGTTTTGCTCGGTACGGTCTATAAAAAGGGACTATGGAGCAAAGGAATAATAAACAGGTGGGGATTTTGATGAGGTTACATTCAGGGTTGTTTTCTGGCACTCCCTCCTCTCTTTCCTTCGTACTGAATGTTTAGATCAACTTTGATTATTCTCCAAAGGACAGTCACTATGACAACTTGCCTTGGGTATGTGGTGTATTGTTTTGACCCTTATTGATGAACGAACGAACAGCTAATAGACAGAAAGGCATACAGCTCAAGGAGAAAGATCAAACGGGAGGGGACACATAACCTGATATTTCTCCTCGAGTCAGTCAGTTAAATAAAATTAAGCAAAATCCACTGAGAAGCTGTGGCTGGCTGGAAGCGAGCAAACACGCAAGGTAAAAATATGAAAAAAAAGTGTGTGCTTCTGGGTAAGTCGGGAACTATATAATTCAAACAACTGATTTTCCACTAAAAAGACAAATGTTCATGCAACTCTAACAGCGCGCACATGACACAGTTAAAGTTTTGAAATAAATAACGCAGGAAGTGTTTAAAGCGTAACATCTTGATGACAGCAACAGCACTCACATGATTTCTCTTACCCCCCTTTTTTTAGTCACGAAAGAAGAAGAAATCAAGAAATCTAATAAAGCTAAACGTCTAAGAGCTGTGAACAAAACAATCCAGGCTGTTTCTGTGCTCAAGCAGCAAGCTGCAGATAAAAAAGGTCTAAAGGCCACACGAAAGGTGACCAACTGCCAACATTTATTTATAAGTGCGCACACACCCATCTTTAATTGCTTTTTCAGCAATTACTGGCCTAATAAATTTAATGGCCCTAACCTGTTATATTTATTACATCTAAAATTATTTGTTTTCCTTTGGATAGCTTAATTTCATTCTGACTAGGCCCCAACAATAAAATAATCCTTTTACTTTAATTTTACTGAGCAAGCATAGATGCAAAACATTCAGAGTCCAGCTCTTGAAGTGTGACCATTTGCTGCACTTCCCATTTTTATAAGAATATTACTTGGGTACTTTGCTATTTTAGGACGGCTACACTCAGCGAAAATGCGTCAGCTTTGGGAAAAAAAATTTCCAGTATGCAAACAGAATAAAAACTAAAAAAAAAAAAAAAAAAAAAAAAATCAGATTTTTGACCAATAATTAAACTAGCCCATTCTTTCCAGCCCTTGTGACACATTATTACCATTATGACAACACTTCAATGAACCGTGAACAAGTTCGCATCTGCTTTCCTAGTAAAACAGCACAGAAACTCACAGATTACAGCTTCTACCGCTGCCAGGTCACTGCTGCTCAAAACAAAACCTCTGCTGCCTGTCAGTCAAACTGATTCACACAAAGCAACCAGGAAGCTATGAGGTAATTAATGACTATCTATTTAAAGATAAAGCTCTCCACCGAGAGCAGAGCTCAGCAGCTAGATGTTAGTACTGAGGATAAACACTTTTACCCATCTGAGAGGTGAACAGCAGAGGATCAAGTTCCCCCTCAATAACAGTATGAACCCTGGTTTTAGCCTGTAATGGCTCAGCAGTCACAATGATGCTACAATTGATCTGACTCTCAGAAGATTGAAGCCACTTCTCAGAGATCGTAAAGCGGAGCACAACAACAAACACACACACACACACACTCTCACACACAGACACAGCAGCCAACACACAAGCTGCTGGAGCAGTCTCCTGTCAGGTCGTCATTACATTGGATGTGAGCTGCCTTTGTTTACCATCTACCCCCTTAAGGCAGAGTGACAGATAGAGGATTGGGAAGTGAGGAGTAGATAGATAGATGGGGTATGAACAGCCAGAGATGGCCCTGCCATGCTCCAGTAGCCGGCTTCAAGGACAAGACGGGCCCTTCAATATCACAGCCTCTGTGTAATTAGACAGTGCTCTGTCATGCACCAAAGAGTTTCTCCTATTTGTGTCATATTAAGCGCAGCATGGGTATCCCCTTACTGTGCTTTGCCATTGAGACCTAATGTAAAAGGGGAGCAAAGGGGGATTTGTACAAATTTAATTACATTCATAATTCGCCCATCTTTAGCTGTAATCACTCGGGGTTAAGTTAAGTAAATCCCCTTCTCAGCTGGCCACCCACATCCTGTGTTGCCTTAATAAGCAGTGTACCGTCTGGTTTTTCAGGGAAATTTTATTGGCAGGCTGAAACTCTCTAAGAGAAAGTAAACAAAGTTCTTGGTATGCAGTAGTGAAATATTAACAGATATATACTCTTTCTACTAAAGTGTTGCGTGCTTTGGTTTGGAGTACTGCAGTTCACATGTTTGTGTGTATGCGGCTGTCTGCCAGCGTATGATACTGTGTCTCCGAGGCCACCTGCAGTGTCTCCGAAAGGCAGGGAAAGGGGGAAAAAAAAAAGTGCCGCTGTGTACATCTTTGTGTGTCTGTTTTTGAGTGTTTGCCTGTGTGTGCTTGGCGCACCTCACAGCCAAATCGCGGCACAGGCAGGCAGCCTTTCGACAGGGAGGGAGAGGAGTGAAGCAGATCAAACACAAGCCAACTAATCACAGACGCTGGCTAATTAGCGCAGTCCTCAAAGGGGAACCAGGAATGAGTGATGATTCCCCCTTATGAATTTCCCAATGACGCTGTGCCGTATGCCACCATGAATACTCACGGTCACAGAGAAGGCAGAGCAGAGAGGCTAAAGTGCAAACAGAAACACCTCTGGCCTTGTTGCAATCTTATCAACTGAGAGCGAGGGGGGGGGGGCAAAGTGGCACTCAATATCTTTTATCAGAGTTTCAGTCGAGCACACAACACACACACGCGTCCTCGTTGTCACAAATTCTCACACATGCTCACTGCAATATTTTATCTCAACATCCTCAAATTAGGCTTCATGTAACGTTTCCCATTAAGGGATTTCTGGAGCGATTAAATCCCGAGAGTGGTGATATTCCAGCCTCTAGAGTAAAGCACAGGTTGATGTTCCTGTGAGCAAGCTCCGAGTGCTGATTAGCTGGTGGATCTGCCACACTGATCCCAGATTTCCACAAGATCAGAGGCAGCCAATTACAGATGTGACACGCACGTATTTGCACACACTCACGAGTGCGCCCTGCCACACCGATGCAACCGCACGCCCATCCAGAAACCGATTTCTCCAGGCTTAAGTCATCACAGTGGCATGAACCCCCCTCTTGCTTCTCCTCTAATATCAGATGAGAGGGTCCCTGTCAGAGGATGCTCAGTTCACCAGCCAACCCCTTACTGAGGCAGAGACAGAGATAACAGATGAACACAGAGAGAGCTAATAAAGATTCTAATAAGTCTATCCAAAGAAGCACAGGCCACAGAGGGGACGCAGCCTAAATAAAACCCACTCCATCACTCTTCAAGTGTCCAAGTCCCATTTTTATCTCTATACATCTTAAGCTAAACATAGAAATTCTAATTCCAGCGCTGAGCCTGACTCTGAACAACAGTGTCACTGGCAAAATGAACAACAGAAGCAAACACCCGCCATTCATATTTCTCTCATTTCTGCAGATTTATGGAGGAAACAATGCCCTCCCTCTACCCTCTGCGGAGCTGCCATCAATGGCCAACATTTGTTTCACATGATTACAGTGCGACAGTTGGCATTCATGTGGCAGACAAATACACAGATTCCAGACTTATTGTTATGACATTAAATCCTTACATGCTTTGAACATTAACAGCCGCATCAAGGAAGCTGGAAAGTAAAGCAAATTGGAAAAGGCTGGTCAGAGAAGACAAAAAGAAAAAAAAAAAAAAAAGACATCTGAAAGCAAAATTAAACTTGCCAATTTACACATGAGCGACGCCGAAGCGGGGAACAAAAAGACACGTAGATAAATAAGAACATAAGAGACACTGGAGGGGGAGACAGCGAGAGATGCGGGGGTGGGGAGGAGGTGGCGGGGAGTGTACTGCAGAGCAAAGAAACAGCTGCCGAACATCACATCTGCTCCGAGTGGAGTCATCAGCAAACAGACAGACTGGAACCAACCCACTGAGGTAAGCCCCAGGGGAAGTGAGGGATGGACATAGGAAGTGTGTGTGTGTGGGTGTGTGTGTGTGCGCGCGCGTTGGGGGGGGGGGGGCATATGGCGAAGCAACAAGAGGATGAGATGCAAAGCATACAATTAAAGGGACGACGGGTGGAAGAAGATGAAATTGAGATGACGGTGCAAAGAAGCTGAGAGAGCTTTACTCCGCAAATGGAGGTGACGGAGCTGGGTGGGGCAGGTTGGTAGATGGCTTTGCGTGGAACAGGAAACTCAAATCACTTGCTGTCTTTTTCCTTCTCCTCCTTTACCCACCCTTCTCACCCCTTCCCTGACATCCTTCCTCTGTCTCTATGCCTCCCTCCCCCTTCGCCTTCTTTCTCTTCAGCAAGACTGACAGAACAAGAGATGCCTGTGAGAGTAAAGATGAAAGG
The DNA here is from genome assembly GCA_034780415.1 of Cichlasoma orientale. NCBI lineage: Eukaryota > Metazoa > Chordata > Actinopteri > Cichliformes > Cichlidae > Cichlasoma > Cichlasoma orientale. The sequence goes on along the minus strand of JAVDPK010002395.1, from coordinate 832,998 downwards.
CCTGTGAGGGAGGTGTATGTGTGTGTGCGCGCATGTCTGTGCACGAGGTGAATGAATGACCCCTCTATCCCTCATCCCCACTTCGGAGCCATCCTGCCCTTACACAATAGAAAGAAAAAAAAAAAGGGGGGGGGGGAATACATAAAACGCCACAGGGGCCATGTAGAGGTCACACTAGTTTGCCGTGTGTGTGTTTCACTTCTCTGTTTGCACTCACACCATGTACCCACGTTAGAAAATGAGACACATCAAACATCGCTCTAACAAGGCTGCCACAGCAGGAATACCATCTTATGCCTAGCTTCGTGTCCTGTAGTGTACACCTACGGCCTGTGGAGAAGAACCCCGAGGAGAGGTAGGGACCCTGAGAAGTGCACATTGTTCATTCATGATAGCAGCCACTGGCAGCGAGGGCAACCCCGTAGCAGAGTAAGCGATGTCATTTGGCAGCAAATGAAGGGGAAAGCGCAAAGCCGTTTCTGCATCTCTCTGAGGTCTCACAGCTAGCTCTAACATTAAGTTAGCCTGGGCGCGGGACAAAGCTCAGTTTGTGCTCACGTCTCTGCATGGCAAAATAAACATTGCTGCTGCTTCGCAGTTTCCTTTAGCTCAGCTTCTCCTTTCCTCTTATCTTGCCCTCTTTTGTTGTCACCCCCGCTGCCTAAAAGAACAATCTACCCACACAGCATGCCCTTCCAAAATATTTACTCACTCCGTACTGGCTGAATACAAAGGCCATTCTCTGACCCCCTCTTAGGTCTACCATTCAAACAAACTATGCATGCACACGAAATTGCAGACTGCACCTGCTCTTAATCACACTTTCCTCTCTCTGCATCCTGCACACCCGCACACACTTGTTTACCGCAGGAAATCCGCCTTTTCTTCCTGCACCTAACTGGTTTGTGCCTTTGACTGATCTTTAAGTGGCAAAAGAAAAACAAGTACAGAAGCAACAGTAGTCACCCCACCTTCCCTGCGGCAGGGAGTGTGTTTCTGCTGCTCGCATCCTCACAAGCACCCCTCTGATTCAATACCCCTGACACTGTCTTAACACCTTTCCCTTTGCAGCCTGTGCCCTTCTCTCCTCTTCTACTCTCTGCTCTTCTCTCTCCTATCTCAATCTGTCACCTTACATTCTCCCCTCGGCCTTCCTTAATCTATTTCTCATTGCATCTTCCCTGCTAACCAATTTTCAAAGCAGCTTTTCCAGCTAATCCAACATTTTCTGTTTTTAGCATGCAAACCCAAATATAAGTTCATTAGCAATCAAGTGCTGAAATCAGTTGCACTGCTGCAAAGCTCTGGCTTTTCCTGGCTCCTCGTTCATTAGCATATGTTTGAAAACCAAGTCTAAATGAAATGATCAGAGTTGATGAACTACAAACAAAGACCCAGAATTAATTCTATGATGTGGCTGCATGTCATGCTTGTTTTTAATGTGTTGCACTTATAATTTTTTTTTTTTTAAACTAGGAGCTTAAAAATAGATGCAAATGAATGGAGAGTCAGAGAATCCTGGGCGCCCTGAGTAATGACACGTCCCCAGGGTGTCTACTGTTTTCGGGTGATTGTTCACGAACTCCTGTGGGGGATGCGCATGCTAATAAGTAAAATGTTCCATCAAAGTGAAATGCTGCACTGAGTCTTCCGTCTTGCAGCTCTACAGTATCCTTGACTTATCTGCAGCCTTCCCACTATCCTCGCTGATGGGGGATATGGTTCCATGCGCTGCACCTGTGTCTCATTACAGCCACTGATGGTTCAGTAACAGGCTTCTCTCTTTCGCTCGCCATTGTGCTCTCACTCTTTCCCTCCCTTTAGCTACTGCCAGCATACATTTACCTCCAACAGCATGGCCTGCACTCATCTCTTCCCCTTGCTCATCTGAGTGCATGCATTCGCATGATCTCTGCAGCCCCATTTCTCTTGTCATGTCTACCATTACAGACTTGGCACGAATAAGTTTTTTGCCAACTGTTAGGCGATCCAGTGTGGGTTTTTTTTTTTTTTTGTTCGTTTTTTTTTTTTTGCTAGACTGATCAATTCCTTCAATTTTTCCCCCCCAAGCCGGCTTTTACTAAAACAGGACATTTACAGTTTCCAGCATGCGAGCGCTTGTCAGTATTATTCTGATTTTCAGCTCCCATATTTTTGCTGTAAAAAAACAATTCCAAGGCTGGAACTAATAATTACTATTTCATCTACTGATTAGTCGCCACTATTACCACTCATTGTTCAAAGAAAAAAAATCAGCAAATCACCACCATTCATACGTCAGAAGTAGGAAATGTTTTGCATTTGTCCCGCAAATCATTTTATCGAGACATTCCAGACACAAACACGTACACGGACGAGGTTCTGTGCTTATTTGTTGAACGCAAACAGAAAAATCTAAACGCCACTAATCCTGGCATATGCAAAAGTTTTGCGATTGTGTCCAAAAGGCTAAATTTTAACTGTACCTGTCAACAGGTATTGTTCCCAAACTGACTCTGGCTTGTCCAGATGTTGCTTTACAAGGTTTGGATGTTGACTTTTGGGATACGGCTGCAGGTAAGGTTTCCTTCATGTAAACCCCGTTTGTGCTGCTCAGTGTAACTGTGCACCCTCCACTGCTGTGTCAGCCAAGTCATCCTACAGCTCCTTTGAAGTCATTTGGAGGATTTTCCTTTGCCTTTTAGCCCAGCAGAAGCACAATTTTATCTGAAATTGTTCTTAGCCGTTCCCCATTCCCTTTTACTGCCATTTAATAATGACATTTCAGAAGGTGGAAAGCTAGAAGTGTTTTGATATCTTTCTATAGCATTCCCCTGCTTTGAAAGCATCAGCTAGCTTCATTTTCAGATCAGTCAGCTTAGAGGAGGCCACGACTGCTGAGTGCTAACACACAGTTTGAAGAATCAGAAAATTTATCGAGCTCCAGAATTATCATCATCTCCTCCCTAATGAATCACTTAAAGGTTAATGCTTTGGCAACATGAACACATAGGATGCGCGAGGATGTGCCACAGAAGTTGTTTTTTTGTTTTTTTTGTAAAAACTCACTGAGCTGGCAGCGCTCATTCAGCGTAGGATTGTGTGACTCATAGGTTAAAAAAAAAAAAAAAGGAAAAAAAGCTTTCAGTTTGGGATTGTGTTGCGTTTCCAGGATTTGGAACCAAAAAAAACTTTGCAGTAAAAGTTTTCAATAGACCAGAGCAGATTATGTAGGGGATAAAGTTGCTAAGAAACTGCCAGCTGATACTGGCAAAATAAAGGCAGACGTTAAAGTCATTTAATGTATAGCAACAATTTAATTTTAAACAAAAAAAACTAACAATGAATACTCTATAATCCATTTCTATGTAAAAGGGATGGACACACACACACACAAAAGGAAGATTGGTCTACTTTTATGTTTTAAGAAAAGCCAGAGTAGCCAGTTTTATTGATTACAGCGGGAGCATAGTGTCGCAGCATCTGTTCTGCAAACGATCTGCATATGTTACGTGTTGTGTAGCCACGGGCTAATGAGCTAATTAAGTTCAGAGACTTTAAGTAGTACTTTAAGTAGAACGGGGCCCGAAGTTCTGCACTTGCACAAGTATAGTTACATTTTTTTCTGTTTTTTAAGCTCATCAAATTAGAAGAAATAATTTTACTGCCTGCCATCTGTTAACGGGGTGTCCTTTTCTTTTTCCTAGAAAAAAAAATAGCTATGCCCAAACATTTTCATCAAACTGTAAGTTGAAGTTCACTTCAACAGTTTATCATCTTTATCACCACGACTGTAATATTTCAAGGATTCTTTATTGTCACTCGCACCGCATTTGCATGCAGTGGAGCGAAATTCTGTCCTCAGGTCCCAGTGTTGCCCATGTAACAGTTATGACATTCAAGTAATTCAAGCTGTATGGTCTGTAGTATTTCAGGCTACAAGTCCTACTGTGCTAACCTCTTATGAATTATGAATCAGCAGGCAGGTACACAGCTGGATTTCAACTCCAGTCTCTTCACTGTAACCTCACGCACAGAAAAGAAAGAAATGAAAAGCTTTTTGTTTGTAGCCGTTTTCTATTTAAGAGCGTCTACATTTTTACCCAAAAAAAAATCATTAGTAATGATAAAAAAAAAGTCTATAAAATAATCTAAAAGAGAAAAAACATAAAATCGGCAACAATTACTAATAAAAAACACAAGTTTTTATGTGTTATCCAATAAAATATGATATTAAAACTCATCCCTGTTCCATAGAAATCAAGTCTAATTTTGAATATAATCAGTCTGGCATAACTGTCATATCACAATCAATGAAGTATTCTTTTAAGACCAATTAACCCCAGTGTCAGAATTAAAAACTCCAGTGCATTTATTATTCATGACAAATTAATGTAACACTATGTTACGAGTCTACTATGAGTCTTAAAACCAGATGCTGGGCCAAAAAGACAGTACCATTAGCTTTGATGGCTCCTGAGATAACCGGCTCTACAGTCTGATGGTTTCAAGATGCGTAGAAGGGACTGAGTGGCTATAAGCATTAGGAGATCGTGGACAGGCTCCCTCCTACGCTGCACATATTAATTCTTCTAATGCAGCAGGGCTCAGCTTGTCACACATTGACACTGCATAATTATGTCATCTACAAGGGACAAGCTTTTTTAAAAGGGCAGACGCACAGTGCCACAGAGAAGCTTTGTCAATGGAGATGTCCAAAAACACTAATATATGTCTGAAGAAAGGTTTACTTTTGGTTAGTTAGGACCTTAAGTTCACAATATCGTAACTATGTTAGATCTATGGGCAGCAAAAGCATAACAGAATGAGAAGTCCAAATTGTCTTAATATAGTTGGCGAGTCTTCCATGGAAGGACCTTTTTACAATAACGAACCAGTCAGTTCTGTAAGTATTATCCTGAGTGACAAGAGCGTCCATCAACCGCCCAGATCCTCTCACCCATGGCTGCTTGTCATCCATCAATCCATCCTGACAGCCCTACCTCCACCTATGTAAATAAACAACAGAAGGGAAGAGAGGAGAAGCCGGGGAAAGGGACGAGGAAATCAAAGTAGGACAGTCAAAGCAGAGACAAGCAGGACAAGTTGGGTTTAGAGAAGATAAGGAAAAGGAGACAGGAGGTGGGGGGTGAACAACTGTAAAATGAAGGGGGGGCGGGGGAGGAAAAGGGTAGGGAGACAGGAAGCAAACACAATTGGTTGAGGTGATGAGGTGATGAAGTCATCAGGAAGGAATGAGGAGGAGAGATAAACTGGGAGAGAGGGGAACTGACTGACACAGGGACAACAGCCAAGTGAGCAGACACACAAGATGGAGTCATGTAAAAGAATGCAAAGACAGAGGAGAGTGGAGGGAGGCACAGGAAAGAAAGAAAAAACATCAATGGGGGACATTAATAATCCATCCCAGATAAAGCAATTCAGTGTAAAAAGAAAAGAATTCACTAGAGAAGGAGACTGCGGAGGAAAAGGACACAAAAGAATAAGAGAAAGTTAGTAGGAGGAGCCTGAGGGTCTCCATTAAAAAACAAGAACAACTGAGAACGCTTGTGTTAGTTTACACAAGCAGAGGAACCTTATTCTTTCCTCACCTCGCGCCCCCCCCCTCCCCAATCTTCCTGAGGCTGTGTCTATTTAAATGTGTGCTTAAATGGCGAGTGCTACTGCTCTAATCGCAGCTGGCATCATAGAACATTTCTGCTCTACCTCCTCCCCCCCCCCCAGCAAAAAAAGCACAAAAAAAAATTCATGAATCACTGGTGCACAAATCAGCCGCAAGCTTGTTGCAAGAAGAGGAAACTGGGAAGAGGAGGAGGAGAAGAAGAAGAAGAAGAAGAAAAAAAAAGGACAGAAATAAACGGTGAAAGTGTCTCCTTTAAAAGCTTTTAAAAAGGAGGAGGATTCAGGAGATGGCTTCCAGCAACCTGAGAGAGCAAGCACACACCCAGAGGGCCACAGTGACAAGTAGTAGTCAGCAGAGAAGATACTCCCTCTCCTCTCATATCCCCCTCCTTTCTGGCTCTTCCTAAAGAGGCCAAGACTGAAAGCCAAAACAGCAAGCAGCCAAGTAACGAGCAAGTGCATGATACATCCACAGCATAAACATGTGTTTGCACATAGCAAACATCTCACTTTCGGAACAAAACAAAAAACTCTAAGGAGTGCAACAGCAAGCACCTCGTGCACAAAGAAAACTTGCTAAAAAGGCACCGCAGTGCTCCATCCACACGACAAAAAAAAAAAGCCCCTCCATCAACTTCCATTTCAAGACAAACTATGCAATCATCTCTTGTTACAGAGCCACTTCCCCTCTAGGGCCACTGCTCAAAGACAGGTCTGTCCATTGATACAGGTGTGGTGCAGAGGGAGAGGGGGAAGGGGAGGAAGGACAATGGATGGCCTTTCCAATGATCTCCCTCAGTTCACCTGGATTAGAAGGAATGGAGGCTGAAAGGAAGGAGGAGGAGGGTCTCTAAGCTTGACTGAGAACAATGGTGTCTCTGTTTTCGGTAACACCAAGTGCATCATTTTGTCTAGCATCAGCCAGCTGACTGCCTGGGCTAAAAACAGCATCCGAGGATCGAATGTTGAACTCTTCCTGTGCACATGTACGTTAAAATAATAAAATAACGCATCAATTCGCTGTCAAACAAGACTTCTAACCCAAGATGTTCCTATTATTTGAAAGCAAAGACAATGCATGTATGAACATACTGTTACTACAAAACTGAGAACATCATTTTCGGGCTTCAGCATTTCATCTATTGTTAATTACTGACACTGATTTTTCCAGTGATCATTGTTGCCTTGGTTTTTTTTTTAAAAAATGTCCAAAAGTAATGGAGAAAAAAAAGTGACATCTTCATAACCCATTTCGTCCTAATCAACAGCCCAAACTCAATAACATTTAATTTAGGAAAATGACAAAAAGAATTACTAAGAAGAAACCAATGCCTGAAAATATTGGTCTCGAAAAAGCACCTCATTTACAATTTAAAGTAGCTGCGTTGAAAAATGAGTGAAGAAAAAAAAAAAAAACAATATATTTTTAATCACAGGCAGGAACCTGATTGGATCCTATGAAATAAACTCTGATGCATTTTCACTTTTCACATAAAAAAAAAATCTTTAAATATTACAATTTTCCACCGGACCAGCATGACTTAACCAGCATTAACCCCCACAGCATTAACTCCCACAGCTGTACATGGCTAATTAACATATCATTACATGCACACATTTTGAAGCGCTCTCATTCTATATTTATGCACATGCTTAACCAAATGCTTTCTTAATTTAAAACAAACACGAAACAGATAAACAGATATCCAAGATTGTGTTTTGCCACAATCTTGGCTAACGTATCCAGTAGGTAGTAACTTAGCTACAGTGATGATGGAATCCCACTTCTCTGCCAGTTAATCCTCCTACTATGTCTGTGTTTACATTCATGCACAGCGCTGCTGTTCTTTTATGACGTTTGCGCTCTTTAATGCCATATCACGGCTCTAGAAGTAATTAATAAGAGCTTAAGAGCATTAACGATGACTGGGGTGGCGACAGTGAAAGCGAGGGGCAGTCAGGTTATCATGAAAAGAAACGTTAAAAAGCCCAAGACCAAAGGTCACTGTGAGGACACTTCGAACATAAATGGGCATTTTCATTTCACTGCTGTGGAGATTCAGTATATCTGAATGCGCATGTTGCAGCAATCTGTTTGTTTGCTGTTATTATTTTTTCCAATAAAAAAAAAAAAAAAGTTCTAAATGTGGGAACAAAATGAGAGTGTTCGCGGTAAATAAGCAGCAAGATGGACAGGAAAAACAAGTGTACAGAACTGTTTAATAAGAATTTTTCTGTCTAAATGTCCCAGGCAATCTCCCAGACAAAAATCACACAAAGTTTCAGGAAAAAAAAAAAAGGCCAGTTTTCTGCTCAAGTTTCGGACTGTATTACTTTTTTCTCTGGGAATTAACTCTTCAGACGTAATCCCATTTCTGCCTCAGTGTGAGATTCTTGTTAGATGAGTCAAGCTATATTACCAGCCTAGTCACCGCCTGCGGGGTAGACGAGTGTGTGACAGCATCTAGCAGCAGGGGAGTGGACACCGTCATCCTGATCCTAGCACTGCACGACAGGTTAGTTCTGCTGAAATGAAATAAAATCCTGCATCTGTTTCCATTTCCCCATCTCGCCAAGTTGCTCCTTCCTTAGCTCACTCGCTCCGTTGACTTTGTTATGTCCCTTCTCCTTTTCTGTCCTCTGTACAGTAATCAAGTGATTCAACCATCAAATCAGCCCAACATCCCTCAGCACTCATGTGTGTGCAAAGCATGCACTGTTTCTGCTCTGCGCGTGTCTTTGTGGTTGTGTGCGAGGGGGTGGCGGTGATTGTCGTTCTGCAGGCTGGGCAAGGGAGATGAGGGTGATGAGGATAATAAGAGGAAGAGTGAGGTGGGGCAACACACTGTAAAAGTGTCACAGCAACTTAACCTTCAAAAAATGCCCACTAGGGTGGAGGAGGAGGTGTTGTTGCCATTAGAGGAGAAAGAAGGAGAGAAGTGAACGAGAGAGAGAAAGAATGATTGATGTGTGCAAGGAAAAAAAAAGGGAAAAGAAGACCTTGTTAGGAATGGAAGGAAGGTACAGATGCCTGTAAATGTCTGTAGGGAGGGTTGGGGTTGTTAAGGAGTTATCAGAAGAAAGTAGAGCGAGAGGCATGAGGAGCAAATGAGTGTAAGGAGAGGGAAAGTAGCAAAGGCAGTTTGGATAGGCTTAAAGAGAAACTCCGGGGCTGACATAGGTGGAAGAGACAACTAGGGAATTGGACGGCGGGACAGAGACAGAAAGCGCGCCACATAAGAGAAAGAAAGAGAAAGAGAAAGATAGAGACCCTAAGAGGATAGAGGAAAGTAACAGACATTCCAATTACAGAAGGAAAAGGAGGGATTAATGACTGAGAAACAAAGTGGAGGAGAACAAAAAACAGGATGAGAGAAGAAAAAGAGATACAGTAAGGCACAGCAGTTTGCTGAGCAGATGGATCAATTATGCGGACCAAATTACAGAAAGGAGGAAGTTGGTGCATTAGGAGAGAACGTGAACAAAGAAGGCAGAGGATGAATGAATCAAGATGGAGGAGTGGAAGTAAAGGCACAAATGTGACAGGGGGAAGAGTGGCACGGGTGGGGGGGAAGTGGCCGATTAGAAGGCAGGCAATCAGTTTAGCAGATGAATGAGACAAATCACTTCAATGAAGGAGGGCCTGCTCTCCCTAAGGAGCGACAAACAAACAAACCCCGGCACACCCTGTTGACAAAACACTGGGTTGATAACTGAATAAACCTGCTGCCTCCATTTGACCTTAATGTGATGTTTGCTTCAGGGGAGGATTTAAATGCTGCTGTTTCAAGGCTCTGGGGACTAATGACGACCCCGCTGCTCGTTTATCAGCGTAGCGTGGCTGCACATTTTGAAACCAACAAGTGAAACATTAGACATCAGTGACGAGCCAGAACCGCAGGATCGCAGGAACGCGGCTCGCCTTACGAAACACAAGAGCACTCTTTACATGCTTTCATTTGGGGGAAAAATAAAACCTGTTTTAAGTTCCGACTGCTAACGGCAGAATCGGTTTTCTTATCTCACATTTCCGAGATCCTATCTGCGTAAGAATACTACATTTTCACATTACGGTGTGTAAATTCGCGGTGTCGCTCTGATAAGGCTAGTGGGATCACAAGGGAAAGCTGCCTGAATTGAAAGCAGTTTGTGTGCACAAGGTTTTTGAGGAGCACGACTCTGTGCCCAGCTACCAGAGCCTTGACAAGACCCTGTCACAACAAATTCAATTTCCCTCTGTGAATTGGACATGACCTTGTCAAAGTCAGATGCGATGAAGACGCAACACGTCTCCGTTTGTGTGTATTAACAGTGGTGTGCAGACAGGTAACAAAAGGAACAAAATGCTGCACGCATGTAACACATGCTGATAGAGGGAGCAAAATGTGTGAAAAGAGAGGCGCAGGCAGTATTACCAACAAAACCAGCTCGACATTTCGCAAAGTAGGGGCAGCGAGGACGTGCGGAGGGATTAGCAGAAGAACAGAGGGAGAGACGTTTCACGGTGCTGCCATGTCGGCAGTGCAAGCCCTAAATGTTTTCAATATCACATAAGGGCACTGCATCATCCGCCATTCAATACCAGATCAATAACGCAAACCACCTTCCACCTCGCAAACTACATTTAGACACATTAAGGTGACTGCTAATGAGCAGCGGTGTGCGTGTGTGTGTGTGTGTGTGAGTATATAGGGACACAGGGAGGAGGACGCAGTCAAGGGCCTCGATGCTTAGCTGCACCGAGATCTGCTGAGTGCACTACGAGGATGATTTCAGAAATAAAAGGATGTGACAAAGACAGAAGAAAGAGGAGAAGGATGACAGAGGGAGGTTACAGGCCAGGAAACAATAATAAAAAGAGAAAGGTTAGTAGAGGTAGTCCTTTACTGTCTACAATGAAGGCTCTTTAGTTATTAAATATGTGCCTAATGCTTTGAGAGAGTGAGAGAGAAGAAGAGGGGAGGGAGGTGCGACTAAATTACAAATGAGCTGATAATTCTTGGCCTCCCTGGTTCACTCCATCACGCGGTTTTCTGCAATCCTCCTCCAGCACCTCTGCCAAGATGCTGCGGTGTGGAATTTGAAAATGTCGACAACCTCAACCCCCCCGCTCCCCGCTCTGCCTCCGCTGCTCATCCTCTGTGATTTTTCTACAGCAGGGTCACAGAGACACCCATCTCCCAAGCCTAGTTAATTAAGAGGATTTTATTTTAAAGAGTTTGGCTGCCTTTCAATGGATCTTCAATTGGAATTACCGCTCATTCTCTACATTGCCTGAGCTGGAATGGGTTTGACCTGCATCCCCCCCCTAAATTCCATCTGGGGTTTGTCAGGAAAATGCAGATAGGAAAATGCAGATTTGGCAGAAGGTATCTTGACTAATGGTGTGGAAATGTGCGTGTGACTGAAAAATAAAGCATGCCTTATAACACTGTATACAAGATACGCTCCTGGCATGCAACTTTAGCAAACAGTACAATCTTAAAACTCTCCATTATGTAGAAACATGTGGGTGGTTAGAGTACATTATGGAACCGTATCTTGCACTGAACCTTAATTAGTGTATGTGCAAATGCACACAGATTTTATGTAGATAGCAGTTTAACCCAACACCTCCGCCAAGAATATCATCGACCCCCAGAACAGTTGTGTTTTTAGAAACCCCTTAGTGGCCCCATGCATATTAATAACGTTTGGCATTCCATCTGAAAGAAGGATTTCTGCTCATTTTCCTTTGGATCAGATGGGACTGACTTCAGCCGTCTGGCAACCCTCAGAGCCAAACACAAACATGCCGGCTGGGGGCTCCCAGTATGACCTCAACGCCAGCCGCCATCCACCCAGCATGTACAAATCGGCAGAGAAGAGCAGGGAGGGACTTCCGACACAAGAATGGAGCCGACACAGAGCTGCTGGCTTTGGCTTTCTTGTCTCAGGAAAGCCACTATCATTATTACAAGTTGCAGGAAAAGCCTTCTTTAAGGGAGTCAATTAAATGAGCATGGAGTGGGAAAAAAAGGATGTCTTCAGATCTGATCTCTGTAGAAGATAACAGGGTTGCTGATGAGGATAACACTTTTGCCTTCCTGAAAGAAACAGTAATGCACACATGCAGTGTCATCCTGTGATGTGTCGCCTCCGCCCTATTATTGGAATGTCATCTGACTTACAGTGCACCCTCAGGTTACTTCCCCTATGCATCACCAGCTAAATGTGCGTGCGTGCGTGTGTGTGTGTGTGTGTATGTATGTGCTCGCTTGTGTCTGTGGTCCACTATGCAGCCTAAAATGCAACAAGACGCAGTGGCTCGTGCTCATCGACCCCCTCTGCTCAGCTCCATCCATCCATCCAGTCTAATAATATTTGCCAAGTCAACAATAAACCTGATGGATCTTTTGTGTTTGTGGTCACTGGTAATGAAAACTCGACAGAGCAAAGTAATCTCACTAAAACCTGATTTATCAAAATAGCTGTATACCTAAAAATCCGGCAAAATGGCAAGGATCAACAATTTAATCAATTTAGCCACCATATTGGTTTTAAAATGAAAAGTGCCTTGTGCTAAAATGTTTTCAATATGTCTGTTAAAAAGCATCGCATTCGTCACCGTTTTATAGTTAGATAAGTGGTGCTTCATTTCTGAGCGACCATTAAATATTGCCTCCGAACTGAAATCACTTTTTTCAAGTCATGCACCTGGAAAAAATAACAAGTAATATTAAAAAGCTGTCTAAATCATTAGGCTCATCTGGTGAAATGCCAAACCTTCAATCATTTCACAATTTTGCTATTCAAATTTAATTGGGCCACATTTGCCAAACACTGCCCACGTAGAAAGGCAAATACAATGACTTGGCATCCCTCTCATGTCTCCATTAAGCCATAAATTCAAGAACACTTTTATGTCTGAATCAACAAACCCTTAATGGTGATCACAAGAGGAAGATATTATTGATGTGTCATTTAAACAGGAATGCTCCCCGAGTGCGTGCGCGCGTGCACGTGTGAGCGCGAGTGCTCTTACCAGCGCATATCACAGTCAGGATGAGATTTTCTTTCACACGTACAGAAACACACACCTGACCTTTTCAAAATCCTTCTGACATTTACAGGGCTGGTGCAAAGGGGTGAGGACAGCTCATTTACATAATGATAGGACCGAACCTGAACAGCCATTAACACAAAAAAACTAAACCAAGACTGAAACTCTGCGCTCCGCTGAGACTAATGAGATACTAAGGACTTACTTTTTTCTTCCCCTTTATTAGCAATGAAGAAGAAAAAAAAAAAACTCTCTCATGATCCATCAATTACATTCCTCTTAATAGACAGAGTCTAGTGCTCTTCCTCTGTTGTGATGATGAATTGTTCCAGACTTGGCAGGAATACACTGTTCACACCATGTGCAGGGAAACTGTTAGACCTAATAGTTTGAACTATTGCACACTAAGGAGTGCCAAAGGAAAGATCACTACATTCTAGTCAATCGGGATCCACGCTAAGCACGTCTGCGTGCACGTGTGACTGAACGGGGTGAGGGCAGTTAATGATTGTGAAAATGCTGGGATTGTTTTTTGTTGTTTGTTTCTTTTTTCAGTACTTTGATATTCCAGTGTATAATTATATTAGCTGGTATGATTGTAGCTGTAAAAACACAGCGCCGAACTCCTACAGTCATGACAGACCATGGCAAGGTCATGTAGTTTATTGCCTTGTCTGGCTGCATGTTGTTCCTGTCAAAAACAGCATAGCCTTGAGTCTGAAGAGGGGGGGTGGGGAGGCCATCTGAATAACCCAATCACTACCATCACCCACACAAAAGCACTGGACAGGAAAGAATAAAAGACAGCAGGAAAAAAAACAGAGACAAGAACAAGGCCCCTGTATGTACTGGACAACAGAGGTGGGGGAGGGAGTGAGTGTTTGCTGGAGGGAGGGAGATTTCAAATGACGGGTGGGAAAGAGGGGAGCCAGGGCGTCGCCTGTCTTAATCAGTTGCTGCCTGTTGAGTTTTGCAGCCGATCCAGAAACTCAGCCACATCAACCCAGCGCACAAAGCAGCAGGATGCCGAAAAGCCACCTGTTTTTCCTTGAATCTGAGGAGAGTCGTCAAGAATAGCTTTGCATACTTTGCTGAATGCTTTCAGGTACACAAAAGAAAAACAATGGCTTATTTGTGAGGAGAGGAGGACAGAGTCTCTTCCCCCAGCCCTGACCCTGCATGCCCACCGGTTTCTCAGGCGGCCAGCCAGCCACCCCCTGCAAACACGCAGCTTACTCAGCCATAAAGACAATGCTCCCACAGGCTCATACTCCCCCACCTAAAACTCCCCCTCACGTAAGCCCACCGTTCTTCCAATAAAAAAACATCTCCCTGTAATGGGCCAAGCCTTTCTGACCCACATCCACGGTTCATGGCAACCTTGGGGGGGTGGGGTATTATAGTTCAATTTCAGAGCTTAAGCTGGCGGGCCACTTGCCTGCTGAATACAGAAATATTACAGAAACTAACCATAATTAAAAACCTATCCAACTCAATATTCAGTTTTTACATTAAAGTTAGGCCATATTAAATTGAAAACTTTGAAGAAAATTAATTCACTTCTTTCACTCTCAGATTCAGTTTAGAGAAGTGGAGGCAAGTGGTTGCTAGCAAAGCTCTAGAGGGAAAAGAGAAGGTAAAAATTCAAAATGAGGAGTAAAAAGTTTCAGTTCTTCAGTAATAGCAGCTTAAGTTACACAGCTTTACTATTAACCGAAAGGCAGTCAGGGGTACACTTGGAATTTTAAAAATAAAAAAATACTAAAAACGAAAGCAAAAGTCACGTTTGCGCCTGCACTAGTAAAGCCTTACTCTCGTCCTTACTCATAAATATGTAAAGCCTTTTGTTTTGTTTTCCCCACTGTTCTCCTTCCTCTAAGAGCACTTCATGTTCTGTAAAATGAAATCGGACAAAAAAGGTCCACTCCATGAATAACTCAAAACTGTGGCTGTGCTTATAAGTTCCAATTAAAAACACCACAACCAGTCACATTACCGTTCACTACTGAAAATGTATACCGTAGCTGTGCCAGGACTTTAGATCTAGTCCTACATTCCTGCCCCCAATTACATGGGGAAAAAAAAAACCAAATAGCTGGCCTAGCGAGGAAAAGCAGCGAGTTGTACTGGTTTCCTGCCACATATTCATATGTTAATAGGTTAACTGCATACCAGGAATATTTTCTCTCGTTTTGGGGGCCCTGCGGGTGCAGTACCTGTGAGCTACCTGAGCTCAAGTGGACTGGAAAACAGCTGAATAATTAACATGAGCAGGCGTGGCTAGTCACTTTGCTTAAAGTAATAGTCACCAGATTACATTGAAAATCCAAGTGGCGCACTGAAATAAAATCGTGCGCAAGTTCAAACTAGATAATAACCAGAACGCGTTAAACGTTAAGTTGTACAGCCTCCCGGGTCAGTTTCAGTGTACATTAAGAGCTGTTTCCAGATCAGTTTTCTTCCAACCAAT
>JAVDPK010002395.1:768756-817854 GCA_034780415.1 Cichlasoma orientale | reverse complement strand
GCTGAGGAGGAGATTTTTTTTGGGGAGAGGGGACAGACTAAAACAGTTATTAGGTTTAAAGAGGAGAGGTCACCAATGAGGCGCAGCCGGCACCTCGCATATACACCTTGCTCCATGGAGCCACACCTTAGGGAAACTAAATATGGCGTTGAGTCACCGACCGAAACTCAGGTCAAAGACCGACGTAGCTGGTTTTACAGCCAAAACCGCAGGTTCAAACTAAAGATGGTATCTATTTGACCACCTCACTTCATGTTAGTATAGTCAAAACTTTGAGAAAAAGGCGAGTTAAAGCAGGAGTTAAACAGTCGCCTGTGAATAAAGCAAGGAAATCACCTGCTGGATTTTCTTCGCCTGTCACCGCCCTGACAGGTGGTAGTCAGGTTTAAATAGGTCTTCTCTTAATTCACTTAAGCTCAGTAAAGAAATAAAAGGCAAAACAGTGCCGACAATGAGCTGGACATGACTGGATTATTCTAAGTGGTCATTTCTTACCGTGCTGTAGAAGTATCGACGAAACCAAGCACAGGAGTCCGATCATTTTTGTGCATTCAGGCCAGATTCGGGTCTCATGTCTCGCCATGGTTGATCACGCTCCTCTAGAACCCCAGTCACGCAGTCTCGCCAAAAATAAATACGGTTTAGAAACAACAACTTCAAATAAATGTCAGTTTCGCAGGAAAATCTCACTCATTAAAAGAATAAAAACTTATTTGGCTACAGGACAGGTCAGGAGTCCGACAGAGATTCTTGTTTGAAGTGTCCCTCAGTCGCCTTTAAGGCAGAGTCTGCTAAAAATTAATGGAAATCCTTGTGAATTCGTCCTGGCAGCGCACAGGTGAATATTTCCCCCGCTGGTGTTCAGGATGTAATGAAGTGCTGTTCCGTCTCTCTCAGCTCCAACAACTATTTCCTGCGTGTGAGCGCACGGCAGTCCCACTGTGTGTGACTGAGGTGATGTCATCAGGCGTCACAGTCCCTGTCCCCCCACTCCCGAAAAAAAACAAAAAAAACAATTAAGATTAGCGATGGCAGGTGGGGGAACAACTTGTTGGAAATCGCCTAAAGAATTTTTCCTTGGAACAACAACCTGCACCTAGATACCATCTAAACTGCGCAGCAGGTTTTAAGTCAAGGCGAATTTATTTGTACAGCCCAATATCACAGATTTGCCTCATGGAGCTTTCCAATCTGTTCACCACACAGCACCCGCTGTTCACAGACCCCCGGTGATGAACTGTACCAAAGAAGAAAATGAGAGGAAAGACAACAGAGGAGTGATCTGTCTTTTCTGACGGGCAGATGCGCAGTAGATCTGGTGCGTATAGAACAGAGGCACACAATTTATGTGCTTCGCTTTGAGGGGAGATTTATTCTTTCAAAAGCATCAGGATGATATAGTTTTTACGACCCACTTCCAATTTTGAGCCACTACCAAATAAAACACCACTAACAGCTATTAGTGTGTTAATTATAGCCATCATAAAAGTGACTTTCAACCTAAAAAAAAAAAAACAAAAAATAAAACATAAAGTTAGCTTACACAATTCCTCCGAGTCATACTGTTTTGATGATGAAATAAAGCAGATGATTCTTACGCCCTCTGCTGTTTGCTTCTGCGCACAGGCGTGACATTAGCTCATATAAACCCCAGAACACCAGATGCCAAAATCAATAAGCATTCATTAATGAACGACAAAATACAAAACCAGTGGCAGCCACAGAAATCAAATCACAAGGAAACAGCTTCTCGTGCATCTATTTGCAGACTCCAGCACACTCGCTGTTGATGAGTTGTTTTTTGTTTTTTTTTCTTGAACAGAATAACTTCCAATTCATTTTTGCCCTATTTTCCTCTGAAGCAGGGTGCACACTAGCATAGAAATGGCATTATCTGGTTTAGGTCTAATCCCTATACCCAAGTGTTTTACAGCCAATGTAATTACATCTCCGTAAGTCCCACAGTTTAAACCGTATTGCCTGCTTCCTTCCGTTCTGTTCCATTTCTCAGTTCCCCTCAAGTCCCACATTTCCACACTGTTTCTGAGGTGCAAATTCTGAAGACACTGATAATAATCAGAGGTCAAGCAATGCTGTGCACACCAGAAACAAAAAAAAAAAGAAAAAAAAAAGAAATTAACAGCTGTGATATGTTCTTTTGGACTTCCTTTCCTACCAAAGAAATTCACAACAGCCTCCTAGGTGTGTAGCTCAGTGTTAGAGGACCAGCACATTCATGGGAAGTGAGCAGGGACCACCCATACCTACACCACTACTGCTAAATTTTATGGATTCACGGGAGAATAGATGCTTTAAAGAAAGTTGCTACCAAATGGAGGGTTTCATTCCTTTTCCTTCCCATACTCATACATTTTTCATACCCGTACCAAATCGACCTTCACACCTTCCACTTACCAGCCATTACCCACTTTCTTTACACAGTACCTCAACTCTTTTTTTTTCTCACCATCTCATACCTCTTACACCTTCCCTTCATTTACACTTCACTTTCATCCTCTTCCTCATTTCTCCCTCCTTCCTTCCTTCCTTCCCTCCCTCTCTCTCCCTCTTCCCATGTTATTCACTTTTCTTTGTCCACGCGTCCTTCGCTCCTTGATGCTATTCATCCCGTCCTCCATACTCATGCTCTCCAGGGGTCTGTGGCAGTGATAATGAAGCGCATAGTTAACAGATATTAGCTCATTGGCAGTGGCTTCATTAGACAGAGCCAAGGCTTATGGTGATTATTTACCCATAGAGGAGGGGCCACAGGATCAGCACGACGCTCTTTGTCAGCAGCCACAGGCTTCTTTGAAGTCACACTGTCTCTGTTCCCCTGCAACACTCTCTCACACTTCTTCTCTCCCTGGGTTTTTTTCATTCTGTCTGAGCACCTCTCCTTCCACATTTCTCTCCCTCGTGCTGCGCTTAATTTTTTTTTCCTCTTTCCCTGTCATTAGACACCCACAATACATATCTACTTTCTTTCCCTCTCTCTCTTTCTCTATCTCTCTTCACCGCCCCCATTCACCCAATGGTAATTATGGAAAAATCTGTAATAGTGCTCAGAGGAGCTGATAATACCTTTAGCTTAATTAAAGACATTTATGGGATGTAAAGACATGTAGCCTAGGGGTTGCAGTGCACCCACACCAACCCAAGCTCTTTATTTCTCTCATTTTCATCTCCCTCAATCCCTCACTTTCTGTTATTCTTATCATTTTCTCAGTTTCACACACACATTGTGATACACACACGATTACATGCTCATTCCTTTTGTCAAACTCAGTGTTGGGGTCAGACGTTCTGTTGCTAATTGCCCAGAAGTTCCGCTCAGAAGTGTAAAACATTGTAGACCAACATTATGTTAATGCCAGCGTATGTGGTTTATCAGCTCCATGCACACATACACAACTGGAACGATAACAGTCTTTTCCTGCTGATTATGGCCATGTTGGTTGCTCCATATCCTGTTGGGCTCAAAAATGCGCAGCAAAGTTGTTGAGATGTCACTCAGGGTAACCAATAATATAGGAGGATGCAGAAAAAGACCTTCTTTTTTTTTTTTTTTTAGCTGTTCTAAAGAAGAGTAAGAAAGGTCACAGTGTCAGAGAGAGAAGTGGTGCAATGAGAGTGGTTTTGTTTTTTCTTTAAATCTGGGATGGAGGCTTGTTTTCTCACCTTTATTATCGTTTCTTTCGCTGTGGTATATTCTTGCCGCGTTGGCATCACAGGTATGAACCAATTTCTGTGATTTTTTTGGAAACTATTCATGCTGAAAACAGAGCCTTCATTTCCCTGCAAATGCGAATTCATATTACTGAATGTTAATAATGATGAGTGACACCTAAGGAAGCTTCTTTATTTTGTCCCAAAGGGTCAATTTAAAAAAAAATGACTTACTGTACCTTTTACCAAGTTAAGAAGAAGGACAAGAGCTTTCTATTACCTGTGACTGTTTTGTTGTCTCCTTTGCCTTCTTATCCACTTTACCTGGGCAGTTAGTTCTATGCAGCACTGATATGCCCACAGTGTAAGAGTTATCATAAGACGGCAAAATCCACAGTACTTTTTTGTCTTTCTGAAATGCATTTTAAATTCATTTGAAGCCAGTGCGATGCTTTAGTAGTCTGTTTTACATAAATCGAGTTGTTATCTTCTGTAGTCTTTTTAGTTTTCCACTTTTCTGTAGTTCTTTTTGTTAGTATCCGTCCGCTGCCGCTCTGCATGGAAATATTGTGCCGTCTGTGGAAACAAAGAGGGAAATTCTGTGCTAAAAAGACTTTGGAAGATAACCATTATGTTTGACTGACGCCAACAGCAGAAGCCTCATAATAGCTTCAGCTAAACTCATCTAAATCATTTTTACTCACAAATAGGGCTGAGGATTTAGTGTAACACTTGCTTTTACACTACATATGGGCATGTGGGTTTAACTTGAGTTGAAAAATATAATCCTGTCTTCTATGTATAAGATTAAAACAACAACAACAAAAAAAAAACCCTCCAGCAGTATAGCAAGACTTGATATTTTCACTTCATTTCAGCTTCAAGAATTCATCTTTTATAGTGACAAATATCTATTCTCCTTCAGATTGGGACGATGCTGTGGTGGTCAGAGAAGGAATGCCTACCACCTTGGTCTGTAATGATGCAACTGTGAGAGGTGGTGTAACCATTAACTGGATGGTGAAGTTATTTTGTGCAGATGAGTGGAAGCTGATTATCTCAGCCACTGAAAATAAAAAGTTCTCTGGAGGTGCCTTGAAGCCATCCATGCAACTGACTGACCGTAACTTTCAAGACACTGGGGTTTTCTCACTGTCATTAAAGCCCGAAGCAGCAGACATTGGTTTCTACTCATGCTTGATCGAACAACAAGAGAGGAAACTGAAGGAGAAGATCATCCTTTTAGCTATCCTTACAGGTAGGAATAACAAGGGGTTATAATGAAGCTCCTCCTATTAACCGCAACAATAAAAAAAAAAAAAAACCATAACTTCATACATCACAGATTTTCAGATAAATAAAGTAGGCATGTGTGTTTATATAGCTCTATAAATAATTAAAGTTCCCCCTCCAGGTAATTTGTAAGATATCTAAACACACTCCTCTTTAAATAATCATTTGTGTAATACAGTGTTCAAGAATTCCCAGCAGGGCAGCATGGCAGTGCAGTGGGTAGCACAGCAAGAAAGTTCTAGGTTCAAACCTCCTGGTCAGCTATGTGGAGTTTGCATGGATATTCTCCTGGTACTCCAGCTTCCTCCCAAACTCCAAAGACAAGCATCTTAAGCTAATTAGTGCTTCTAAATTAGCTGTTGGTGTGGGTGTGAGGGGTTCTCTGTCTCTTCATGTTGGTAATATGATGCACTAGCAACCTGTCCGGTGTTTACCATGCCTCTCACCAAATTCAGTTCAATTCAATTGTGATTATATAGCACCAATTCACAACAAAAACCACCTCAAAGCACTTTATGTTGCAGGTGAAGACCTAACAATATTAGGGAACAAACAGCAATCAGACGACCCCCTATGAGCATGCACTTGGCAACAGTGGGAAGCAAAAACACCCTGTTAACAGGAAGAAACCTCCAGCAGAAGCAGGCTCAGGGAGGGGCAGCCATCTGCCCTGTTTGATTAAGGGTGAGGGTAAAGAGAGGAGAGCAAAGACAAACAGGACAAAAGGCACACTACAGGAGAGAGTGTTTAATCATTACTAATAATTAAATGCAATAATGGTATAAACACTGTATATAAGAAAGAGAATGACAAGAGGTGAGCGAAAAAGAAACACTCATTGAGTCATGGGAAGCTCCCCACCAGCCTAAGCTTATTGCAGCTTAACTAAGGGAGATTTCAGGGTCACCTAATCCAGCCCTAATTAAAAGCTTCATCAAAAAGAAACATTTTGTTTGGTCTTAAAAGTAGAGCGTGTCATGTACACTGTGTGGCAGGAAGGGTCGAGGACCCAAACTGCAGATTTCGGATGCAAAATGTAAACTCAAAAAACTCTCCCTTTATTTGCTTGCAATGGTGAAGCAGGTTAGGTGCAAACTAACTGAACTAAGATACAGGAAATGACTAGACATGGCAGAGACCCAGACTTGACACAGAACACAGGGAATGCCTGATAACAGCAACAAGGACTTAAATATAGATGAAACATAAACCTGAAGAGAACTCGAATAACTAAACTAAGACAGCCTGAGAATCAAATAAAGATACAAAATATCCTACAAAAAGTCCATTCTCAGTGTTTGTGCTGTCCAGGCTTCAGTTTTAATTATCACCATTGTGTCGCCTATTGGCTTCCAAAGTGCAGTACTCATCATCAGCATCAAATGTTAGGTGCACTTAGAAAAACTTTGCACTTGACCAATTTTCATGCATCTCAGAACATCCATCAGTCTGTGGCGTCCAGCATCAAGGAGAAGAAATACTAACCAAGTGTTTTAGTGGAGGGGGACTTTTTTTTTTTTTTATTTAAATTTTAGCATTGAGTACTTTGGCTCCTCCATATTGTTGTTTTGTTTTTCTTTTAAACCTCTCTAGGTCTTTTTACAGCTCGTCTCCATAGAAAATACATAATTAATAGAAAATTATTTTTTGAAATGAAGGCACATAGGAAATGATCTTTTCCACAACCACACATTATTTTGTACATTAGGCTCACGTTAGCACATCTTATCAAGTCGTGCACTGCACCTATGTATGCAACTCAGTTTTCTCTGTTTTACTTTAAAAATTGAATCCGCTACATTCTACAAGGAAATATTATACTTTATCTCTACTACATTTATGTTGGTAGTCAGCCAGCAGATAAATAATTTACATACAATCTAACTGAGCCCCACATCATCCAGATGCAGCAATAAAAGGCTGCATTTGCACACATTAATTATATCCTTTCTCATCTCTAGTCAAAGTCGTCCCTGCTGCACCCATTCCTCAGCACAGCACCCTGCGACTGATTGCCAGTGTCACTCCGGACATTGCCTTCACAAAAGTCACCTGGGCAGGACCCGGCGGCATTCCACTGATGAGCATGAAAACGTCAAAGACAGACACAGTGGCTAAACTACCGCAAGTTCAGAGCAACGATGGTGGTGCTTATGTCTGTATGGTTTACCCCCGGGGTAACGGCAGCAGCTTTTTCTTTGCTTTCAATGTGGATGTTGTAGTTGCTGGTAAGGCTGACTGGAAGAAGAGAAGCAATGCAGAAGCACTGCAAACTAGAATGCATTTGTTGTTGCTTTTATTGATGGTGCAAGTGGGCATCAATGCCAGAAACTCTAGCAACAGCATTATTTATTTAGAAGTCTTGTAGCTACAGTTCTTCAAAGTATTTACTTTTATAGACCAGTTTCAAGACTCAAAAGCATAGTGTAGATTTGCACTAAAATTCAGCTAGTCCTCCTGTGAATATTATAGTTGCTACATTTATGTATTATTCATTATTTGCTTTTTGCCCCCCACCCAACCCCATCCCCACAGCTGACAAAGTGGCCTCATTCACCAATATAACACATGGTAAGTAACTCTGTAACACAAGCAGTCTGAAAGTCCTGTGTCAGCAGCTTGGTAATCAGGCAGAGCAGAATGCAAGAGCAGAGCTGAAGAAGTGACTCTCAGCATATGAGAATGTAATCCCTATTGTTGTAGGAATTTTCCCCCTACTCTATCTCCATTTCCCCACTTTTTTTGCTATTCTGTTTATAGTTTCTTTACCTCGCTCTTCATTCAGCCACTTGAATTCCCTGTCCATATGTCTTCTTGCACAGTAATGTCTTCATATCTGTCCTCCTCTGCCCTTGCCTGCAGGTCCTATGATCTCCACTGCAACTCAGGCTCACACATCCTTCCCCTTAACCTGTCCCGGTGTCCAGGGGGACTATGTGCAGCTGCACTGGCATCCCCCTGACAGCAAAAGCCAATCTAATATGAAACTATTGTACCAGTATGACCGTTGGAGGGGTACTTTAATGACTGACCAAAACAAGAGACTACAGATGGCTGGTCCACCCTACAATCCAGAGACCGGGAGCTTTTCCTTTCAGCTTACCCCTGACTGGAAAGATGGTGGGCTCTACATCTGCGAAGTCTTGCTCAATGATAACATTTTCAGCCAGAGGACCTTGCTCACCGTGCTGAAAGGTACAGATCAGGGTCAGATGCATTTTCCTTACAAATGTGGCCCATTTATGGTGAAATAAACAGGCTTTCCAATGGTATAAGATTTATTGTGAGGAAGCATTTGTTACAACAAAGTAATAATCAACCAAACACAAATTTCCTTACTTTTTGTGCTAAGTTTATATTATTACCCCACCCTTTAGTGAGAGTTAAGAAAATGCACGGATGGCTTTTCTTCAGTCTTTTGATCATAAAATATGCCATATGTTTTCGTGTTGAGCTGAAATCCTGCAAAGGCCATAACATATGACTCACTCATCATTTTCATACTCATCAATTCACTCAGTGACCTTTCATGTAATCGCTGGTGGCATCGCCATTTGTTATATTTCTCAACCCACTTATTCTTTTTTTATTATTACTATTATATTTTATCATTTTTCTGTAGTGTTTTAGAGCAATGCTTTGGCACTAAATTAAATATGCTCGTTAACATTTGTGCTCAGGGGGACATAGATCAAAATAACCTGGTTTGTTTAGTTTAGTTTAGTATCTAACTCTCCTTGGTAGACCTATGTGCTATCAATTCTGAGTAGGTTAAGACTTCCATGTCTCAAAAAAGGCAGCAGCACACACCAGAAAACTTGTTTCTCCTTGAAAATTTTCACAATTACAAGAATATTTTTATGGAAATTTTTTATATATAGCAATACAAAAAATAGATTACAGTCATTTTCCGAACATTCACTGCAGACTCAAAAAAAAACCTCCTTATTTTCACTCCACATTATTATGAGACATTTTTTTTAGTTAGTATTTTATTTTGTCTCAGCTCTAAGTTACCCAGCACATGGGTGGAAAACATTTCAGGGTTAAAATAAGTTGGTCTTCATTTTTGGAAACCTGTCTAGCTTGGATTAGACTGTGAAGTTAAGTGCAGTCAAACAACATAAATCAGTCTAAAATATTTTAATCAACCTCACTGTAGCATCTTTGCAGGTTACCTGAAAACCTTACCATGAGTCCAAGCTCGGTTCATTGGTAAACCTTAAATATTTTTGCACTAGAAAAATCAGTGGAACAATCAGTGTTTTAAGTCTTTATGCTAAACTAAGCTAAACGCCTCTTTTTTCTAGGTTAAAACATATCGCAAAGACATTGAACAGTGTGGTTGATTTTACCATTTAAACCTTTGTAAGAGGTGAAACTAGACTATGTGCAGCACAGCTGCACAAAGTAAGTGCAGGTTCCAAGCGTGCTATAATGAAAAGATACTCCCCTCCAGGACACCCATGTCAAGGTGTCATTTTTCCTGCCGAATTGTCCTTGAGCAAGACACTGGCTTTTTCTCCAGCTTCAGTTCAGCGTTCCTACAGATGATGCACTCTGACTGCAGAATAAAGAAAGAGAAATTTTCCTACAGCCATTGATAAATTACATTATTAAAGGAATACCGTGACTTTATACACACGAAAAAGAACATTTTGCTCAATTCATAAATTTAAAAGAGGAAAAAAATTGAGCAGAGTGCTTGTTGATTTTTATGAGTGAGCCTTGGGGAGTTTTCACCCTTTGCAGACACACACACTTGCACCTGCATTCACCAAATTTAATATGCACACATACCATGCCCTGTCATGGTGGCCTTGGAGGGTTTTACTAATCACAGTCCCACTGGCATCCATCACAGCTGTCCAGACATGACCGACCCATCAGTCACTGTCACTGTCACCCTGCTTCACACATCTGCATCCGTACACATGCATGCGCACACATCCACCCATGCACCAATCATGTGACACATGTATTTTTACCCCACGTCATTATAAGTATCATTATGCATGATTATACCTGCTGCCCTCCCACCAAGGCTGTAGGTGGCCCACACTGATCACGCTAATCAAGACTGAAATGTGTGTGTTTTTATGTGTGTGCGGATGGGGTCTGTGGAGCTTGATTACACCCAGATGGATTCTCATTCCACTTTGATGAGACACTAAACATCACTCACAGTCAAGCAATGCATTAGCAGCAAATCAACTTAATGAATATATATTATTTTGACCCTTCTCTGAATTGTTCTTTGTTTTTCATATCACTTTCCCTTTACCTCATTACTCTCTATCTGTCCTTGCCCTTTTCTATATTCACACACTACCCTTTAACACACCCTGTCTCTCTCCTTCCTCGTCCCTCCTAACTGTTTTTTTCACTAACTCATCATTCCTACTGACTTCTCTTTATTTGTTTGGTCTTGTTTTCCTCTCCCATCCTGCTCTCCCAACTCTTATCGCGCTGCTTTACCTCCACAGTTAAAACCAAGAAGTATTCCAGGAACCTGGAATTGGTGTGCCTCTACTCAGAGCGGTCCCAGGTCCAAAGAGCTGAGTGGAAACATCACAATAAGAGTCGAAAGCTAAGCATGTCAAGCAGCAGCCCTGGCATCATCACCACCAATCTACCCTTGCCCATCACCTCTGACATAGCTGGGAACTACACCTGCGTCCTCTACCTGAAAAATGGGCAGGTCATTCAGGAAACACAAGCTGTCACAGTGCCTGCAAAGGGTGATAAGGATTTGTCCAAAGGTTGGTGTGTTTTCAAATTTTCTTTAGGATCATTATTATATACAGCAGTCCTGGCAGACTTCCTGTCTACTTGGGGATAATTAACCATGAGTGGGGATGCTTCCCAGATATCTGTTCCATGAAGCGCTCTGTGGTGTATTCAAGCCAACCCCAGGTCAATTCGTCTGCCGGAGAGACTCCGGTTTACACAGGCAAAAGCTCATGACAGATACCATATGCTATGCTTTCTTAATGTAGCTAAAGAGGTCGCAGGTCAAAACTTCTGAGCAGCAAGACTTCATAATAATATCCAGTGATATATCTTAATGCACTGGATAATATTCCATTCTGCATTTTTTTCTTTAAAATATAAAATCATATAGGCAATTTTTTTGCCTCATCAAACTCGCCCAGCTAAAATCTGAGTATAAGACAAGACCTTAGGACATCTCTTCCCACAAAAACTAAATTATTCAAGCTTATTGTATTGGTGGCTGTGGGGGAGCACAGGAGGATGTGACAGTTGAATGAATCCCTTAGCAGAGATGAGTTCACTCCCCATAACCCAATACATCACTTGGGTTGAGGGCCCCCAGAGCTCATCGTGATGCATGCTGATGGTATAGCTATAAGAATAATGTACAGGAAAGAAAGAGAGTTAGAGGGTGAATAGTGAGCAGGAGAAGAGATGAGGCAGCAAGATTTTTTTCCGATTGGAGAGGTCAGGTTATGATACATATACAGCTGCAAGAGAACGTATTTTAACTTTTTGGATTTGCCAGGATTGATTGCTCATAAGATGCGATCTGATCTTAATCTGAGTCATACTTATGGCCAAACACAATCTGACTTAATATCTATCTTGTAGTTGCACCTTTTATGCCCATATGGAGCACGCTGAGTAAATATTTAAAGTCCGGGCTGAGAGAAGTTAGTGAGCTTCTGTGCTCAAGTTAGACTGGAAGCGTGGGTTGTAGAGGTGCCTCTCCTTACTAAATAAATGCACACAAAGTCAGGTTACTGGCAAAGTCTGCTCTTCTCAAGAAAGCAACTTTCATTATAGAAGTGCATAAAGCTGGAAAGGGCTCCAAAAGCATTTCTCTCAGGAGATGGGTGTTCATGAGTTTACAAGAAAAACTGTCAACAAATGGAGGAAAATCAGGACTGTTGCTACTCTCCCTCGGAGTGGGCGTCCTGCAAACATCACACCAATCCTGAGTTCTGACCCCAACCCAACTGAGATGCTGCGGTATGACCTGAAGGCGGCTGTTCAATCAAGACGTCCCTGCAATACTGATGAACTAAAGCGGGAGCATCTCAGAGCTGTGCGAGTCTCATAAGCAGCCGTGGGAAAAATCCGCTGGAGATTGTTGCTCTTAAAGGAGGTTCAACAAGTTACTAAATTCGAGAGTGCAATAACTTTCAGCCTGCACTCTCACTAGTAACTTGGTGTGTGCTAGTTTGTTCAGGTTTGTCAATAATGGTGGCTTCAATGACGGTCAGACCACACAGTAATCACTGACAAGGCATAAACTCAAAAACTGCTTCATTGCTGAGCACTTATTACTAAATACAAAATAAAGACTCTTCTAGGTAACATACTATGAGGAAGGATACAGCCACAAGGGCGACTTAGACAATATATACACTCAGGATAATGAGGGAACAGTTGGGAGAGCAGCTGAACCCAATCACAGCTAAAGAGACAAGGGAAGTAGAATTAAACCCAAAGACAAGAGACTATCAAAATAAGACAGGAAATGACTAACACTGAGACCAGGACTAAGATATACAGACAGAGGATAAACAAACATTGAGACAAGCTTTGAGGAACAGAATGGAAACACAAAAGAGGTTTAACAACCTGTCAACTCAAGCAGTCAGGGAACTTAAGGCACAGACTACAGGAACATCATAAGCACCAGGAATGTAAAACATAAACAGAAGGCTATACACCACAAGGAACTCGTATAAGGTAAGGAAATAAAGACACGTGAACACTAAAAAAAAGCAAAAAGCTAAACATCAAGAATACAGAATGCAGAACTGTAATACAACGATAGTCAAAACTGGAAAAAAAAAATCCCTAAACATCCCAAAAACTTAAAGCCCTGGCCCCAAGACCCAGGGATCACGACAGACAAGTGTTGCATTTTTTCCAGTATGTCATGGGGAATTTAGACTGAGCAGAGTGAGAATTCAAATAATGTGAACATTGGATGACCTACATTTTTCTGTTGAAAAGTGGCAGACTGCACAAACACTGAAATAGTGCAAGATAGCACAAAAAATCAAATTACGGTTAATAATGGATAAGATGACAATAAGTAGTGACAGTTTAAGGTTTATGAACTGTTTTTCTCTGGAAGGCATCTTGAGATAGTGTTATTTCTGTGCAGGGTTATCTCTGAGAGGGAAATGAAAGCATTTTTTTAGCGCACTAAATAACGCATATTTATCATTTTAGGATATTAAATGAAATGTAAGCCAAGTAGAGTGTGTGGTGTAGGAGTAAAAATAACAATGCACTGTCAAATTCTTTTACTGGTGGCACAGTTCAAAGAATGCAGAATTGAACCAATTATTGTGTTGAGCAGCACACAACATACTTCAAATGTCAGGGATTTTCTGCAGTCATTTTCTATCTTCAGTTTGTCCATCGTTTGCAAAGCATTCAAGCAGCTCTTCAGTCTGTCTCCTATCAGGCACCCTACTCTACAATCGCAATAATATAAATCACCCCTCTACCTCATTTGAGATTAAATAGACAAGGTGGGGAAGAAGTGCCAATGGAAAAAAAAAAAGAAATGGGTAAGAAAGAAAGAAAGAAAGAAAGAAAGAAAGAAAGAAAGAAAGAAAGAGGACAAGTGGTCATGAGAAACTGGGGGCATTTATGCCTCACTTCACTGTGCTCAATTACCATAATTCATGCGTTAAAGCTGGCATGGAGAACAGACCAGGTCAGTCTTGGGGTCAGCTCTCACTACAATATTCCATTAGCAACCTCTACACTCACTCACCAATCAATTAGACCTCACACAGCACATAATGATTGATTATTTTGAAGCTGGCTAAAGCAGAGGCACCAGGGCTAAGGTGAAGCTCAAGGGCCAATCCTCTTTCAAACAAAATTTGTGAAAAGTTGGTAAAAGGTGAAAGTGAACTTTACTTTTGCCTGTTTTCTGTCCACTGGAGAACCTTAAACGTAGGAGTTTTCAATAAATTATGCTAATTATCTAATTATATAACGAGTCTTTGTGGTGATTTTGTGCGCATAAGGATTCTCTTGTGCAACCCAAAGATGTCTGAAAGATCTGACTGCTTTGTGCTCTGTCTACAGTGAGCAGACAGACAACAGCGCGCTTGTTCAGGTGCACTAATTTACGCAATCTCTGTGGAAACAAGCGCCACCTTCCTGCTTCCCATGTTGCCCGGTGGCTGTGTTTTGTAAGACTGATGTCACCCTCATTATGCAAACAATCCTGACAAGTTTGATCACAAGCATGTGCTCTTCCCACAAAATTTGACTTGTACAACAGTGAGCTAATGTTGTGCTTATGTAATGTTTGTGATAATCATGCCTACGCTTTATAGCCACCTGTTTTTCAATACTGCATTGACTGGGTTTGGCTGAAAGGCTGCAATTCTCCATTGTTTGTCAGTTTGCCTAGAAGCATTTTGTCGCCGGGATCAGATGTCAAGGGAGCACAAAGAAAAGCATCTCCAGACTTTACCTACATCATATTTAGTAAATGAGAAACTGAATAATTAGGTTTCGCATAAACTGCTTTGTATGGAAGCGGCATTTGCTGAGTTTTTGCTGCAGTGATCAGAGAGTATCTGGTTTCCTTGATACTGCTGCTTTTCTTCTTCTCATCCACGTTTCAAATTGACAGCCTTTACTGTCCAGACTGAGGGTCTGTCAGATCGATGTCTTCTAAGCTGCTGTACAGACTATTCACTCTGTCTGTCAGAGTCTGGATTTCCTCTCTTTATTTCCCTGCACCCTTTGTCTATCACTGCAGCAGTATGATGCAAATGCATGTAACATGTTCAGGAAATTGGAAGTGCAAAATGTCCTAAAATATAGCCCCAAGTGTTAAAAGGTTTCCCCTGCCTGACTAGAACAAACTGGAGAGCAAACAGCAATAAGTTCCTGGACAGCCTTAATGTCGTTCAACCACACACACTATCACAACTCTGTGAGTTTTATATTAGCGCTGTTCTTGGAAAAAAAAATCATGCTTTTTTTCTTTCTCTTTCTCTCACTCTCTTTTGTAGACAGTGTCAGTGTCACCACCCCCTCCCTGCTCCCTTCTCTCTCTGCTTTATTACTCCTGGTGCCCCTGGTTGCCGCAGCTGTCGGTGTGTTGCTATGGAGACAGAAACACATTTCTGATCGTGGTGAGTCTTCCGGCGTTTTCTTTTTTGACAGCTTTCCGTGTTCCGTCCATCTTTGGCCCCTGTTGGCTGCCACTGAGTGATCTGGGCCGTGACATCCTCTGGGGTTGTTGTAATGAATCTGCCCCCCACCATCTCCTCCATCCTTCTGCAGCCGTGTGTGTGTATGTGTGTATGTACACTGGTAACTGTCTTTTTGTACTCAGGTATTGAGCAGTCTCTGTCTGTACAGAGAGAAGCAGCAAACATCTATGAAAATCCTGAAGATATTAGACAGGTGATAAATTTAACCAAATACCTCCTGATGAATTTTGCCCTCATCTTCCCCTCTCCTCCATCGCTCCTCTGGTATTTAGCATTCCTTTTTTTCCTCTGTTTCCCTCCCCCTCCCCTCCTGCTTTACCGTCTTGTCTCTATAGTACACTTTTATGTTTTCCTTCCCTCATCTGCTTCTGTTTTCCTCTGACTTCAAGTGTCCCTCCCTCTCTGTCACTTGATGTTCATTAAACCTATTTTCTCCCCTCCCAACAGGCCCCTCCCCAGGGTTCGGTCTACATGGTGAGTTATTATGCGCTCACACACATGCAGGCACTGTGCACACATGTGTCTGTGCAAGTAACTGTGATACACATATTCACTAGTGCATACAAAGTCTCAGTCTTTCTATTGTGCCCTCCCTAAGCTGTCAGCAGATACGTCTTCCTTCTCACTTCCAGTCCTCTTCTCTAATCTATCAGCTTTCTCTCAGATAAACCCATTGCCTATCAACTGTCACCCTTACATTAGTGGTATTAACAAATCAATCTCATTACACACCAGAGGGACATAAATCTGGCCTCAGTACATCTCTTTATCCTTCTCTTCTCTGTCCCACTCCTTCTCGCTCTCTCCCTCTCCCTTTCCCTTTTCTTCTTTATGTCAGGATTTGAAGCCAAGAGGAGAGGATGATGTCTATAAGGAACTGGAGCGGTAAGCAAACACAGTTGCATCACCTGTGTGTGCTTTTGTATGTTGTGTGTTTGCACTGTCACTCATGTGCCCCTCACATTCTTCTCACACTTACCAATCACCCCAGCCTGAAAATCACTCTGACACTGTGGCATAATATCACGCCACGCGCTGACAGGCAGCACTCCTTCACCCGTGTGCTGTTGTTGCGTGGGCTGTCTGTGTTTGTGTTTAAGGAAAAATAAAAGAGACTGGGGCACTGGAGATTTTTTGTGTGTGTGCGTTTGTGAGTGTGTCTTTGCGTTCTGTTTTCAGATACGAGCAGTGTCAGAGCTGATCACCTACCCACATCTCCCCCATATCCAGCTGTCACATCCGTTCAGTTCCCAGCTGCTGCAGAAGGCCTTTTTAAACACAAGTAACAGCTGAATGTCAGAGTTGGGATTTAAAGACAAACTTCAGTGCTTTAGAGACATGCTACACAGTTCTTTAAATGTTTTCTTGTGTTTTTGTATTCTAAGCTATTGTTAAGTTGCAAAAGGAAATAAATTATTTTCTCAAAAGACTCCAAAACGGGTCCACATTTATAGCAGTTTATACAGTGCCCTATGTCAAATTATCTTTTCATGAGTTTACTTGCTATTATATTTGCTTTTATATTGTATTTTTTTTCACTTAACATTGTACCAGTTGTGTTTGACTTTTATTAATATGTATACTTAACTTTTAATAAAGCTTTTGGCTGTAATAGTTGCCTTCTTTGCTAAGCAAAAAATTTTGAGAGCACTTCGCGTTTGAAATTTTTGGTGGGTGCGGGCTTCCGTAGTCCTCGTAAAGGAAGAATGGCCGTCTGGACCTGGCTTCGCTGTGTTTTAGGGCCTCATCTTCAACGAATTCATCGTTCATCGGACCAGTCTCGACCTGACGGCAGATCGGGAAGGAGGGTACGGATGTGTACAGTGTTTTGCGTTTGTTTTAAAGTAGCCGAGTACGAAAACTGAGCGACAATTAATGTCTTCGCTCCGGTGTAGCTTCAGCTGCGGCCCGGAAGTGACAGGTGTTTGTTATTGAAACCCTGCTCTGCAATGACATTTTAGAAATGAATGAAAAGGCAAGGACACAGCGGCACTCTTTCCTTCGTCTCGCTGCGTTTCTGTTTCGCCGTCTGATTAGCAGTCAGCTTAAACTCAGTTTGCTTTTAAAAGACATCAAATCGGTTCTGCTAACGCTAGCAAGGAGCAAGGAGAAACGAAACAGGAAGCGAATAAATTGAATAAAATATTATACTTAGACAGGGCCAATTTAAAAATATAAAAAGTGTAAAAAATGAATTTGGGAAGATTGATTATATAATGTCTTCTGTCTTCAAATTATGCTGCTATTGGCTAAGCTAACGTTAGCTAACTTGCATGAAAATGTGAATAGATCGAATAAGATACCGAGGGAGATTACGCCACAGCAGCATTAAAATGGATTAAAAATAACAAAATAAATAAAAGAGAATACGACACTCAATATCGAATACATACACTTCTACAATTTGCTAGTACCCGGTTGGACCCCCTTTTGCCTTTAGAGCTGGTTTAATTCTTCATGGCAGAGATTAAGCAAGGTGCTGGAAACATTTCTGAGATTTTGGTTCATATTGATATGATTGCATCACACAGTTGCTGCAGATTTATCTGCTGCACATGATGTGAATCTCCCGCTCCACCACATCCCAAAGATGTTCTACTGGATTGAGATCTGGTGACTGTGGAGGCCATTTGAATTTAGTCATGTCCAAGAACCCAGATTGGGATTATTTACTATCTGGCAAGGTTATATCAGGTTCTATCATTAGATAGAAAACTCAGCAATAATTAATTATCCAAAGATGGGTACACTGTGGTCATAAAGGGATGTACGTCATCCGCAACAATATTGGGGTAGGCTATGGTGTTTAAACGGGGCTTAGTTGGTACAAAGGGACCCAAAGTGTGCTAAGAAAATATCCCCCCGCACCTTTACACCACCATCACCAGCAGCCCGAATAATTGATAAAGGCCATCATGGATCCATGCTTATGCAAACATCTGGCCCAACCATCCAAATGCTGCAGCAGACATCAAGACTCATCAAACTAGGCAGTTTTTCCAATCTTCTGTTCCATAGTTTTGATGAGTCTGTGCAAATTATAGCTTCAGCTTTCTGTTCGTAGCTGACAGGAGTGGCGCCTGGTTTGGTCTTCAAGGGCTGTAGCCCATCTAGTTCGTGGTTCGCCATATTGTGTATTGAGATATTGGCTATAAGTTATTTGATTTCTTTAGTTTCCAGTTTTCAGACTATTCTCTGTAAATCCTAGAGATGGTTGTGTGGGAAAATCTCATTAGATCAGCAGTTTCTGAAATACTTAGACCAACCCATCTGGAATCAGTAACCATGCCACATTCAAAGTCACTTAAATCATGTTTTGACAACCTGCTGAAGTTTGAACCTCAAGCAGGTCATCTTGACCATGTCTACATACATAAATGAACTGAGTTACTGCATGTGATTGGCTGAGCAGATATTTGTGTTAAAGTGCATACCTAATAAAGTGGCTATTTTAGTGTATATAGTGATAATAAAAATGAAGAGAAAAAGAGGAATAAGAACAGATGTGCAAAATTATCAATGAGTAATATATCCAGTATATGTATGAATAAAAAGAGTTTGTACAGATGTTGCCGTGCATGCATGCAATTGTGTGTTCACCTGTCACACAAGTGAGCAGTTTTATGGAGTGAGATGAGGAGAATTTTACATTTTCTTTATTTCAGCAGAGTCAAATGAGCATTTTGGATTTGTGAATAGATATTGATACTGATGCCATTATCAATTATGCCTTTAGGTCAGACTCTGAATCAGTTGATTAGCTCTTTGATTACATATCAAATTTTTGTGTGTTGGAGAAAAAAAAATCACAACGTTGAGTCTGACTACAATCTACAAATGGAATAAATCAAGAGACTTGCAGATAAAGATGTACAAACGCTCCACTGCCCTGAGTTTGATGTCATTGTTTTCCAACTATCAGAAAAACATGTCGGCATTGATATGATTCCCATGGGTTGGACAGTTTGAAACCAGCACTCAATTTCCATCCTTTGTTGGATAATGAGCTATCCGTGTAGTGAATCATGGACCGGATGGAACGGATTGCCTGTTACGGAGAGAATCCGTTCATTTACCACCTTCATCTCATTGTCTTAAATGTATCCAGGTTTTCCCCAATGATTGCTTGGTGAATGAATTTATTGATCCTTTTGGCATTTCTTGCATCAGTGCGGCTTCCCCAGCAAACTACAGTTTTAAGATCTCTAGTTGCACGCATTGAATGATCTGCACTTCCTCAGAAAATGTTCATGACCTTTGGCATTCGTCCTTCACTTACATGATGCTGGTGCCAAATCTTGAGCTGGCTCCATATATTTCTGCCAAAAAATACTCCAGCATTTAGACTGGACAGCACCAAAAACTGCTGGGCTCAAAGTTTGAACTGCAGTCAGTTGCTATGAAAAGGGCTATAGCAAGAAATCCACAATTTCAAAGATGCTGCCTGCATTCTGTTTGCTGTGATTCTCTTTCCCTGAAAATTACCCCTAAAACAAGTATCTGATGTTTAATTGGATACCCAAGTTCTTGTACTCAGCAAGTACTTATCTGTGATGTTAATAGACTTTGTTGGTGTTCTTGTTCCTTGGTCTTGTTTACATTCAGTAGCAGTTGATTGATTCCTGCTGCACCACTCCATAATGTTATCCACCAGTTCCCTGTCCTCTGACTCTTGCTGATCTCTAAAACTCGCAACCACCACAAAGTCATCAGAGAAGCTCTGCTGGCAGCATGATTCAGAGCTATAATAGAAATCTGACGTGTACAGAATGAACAAAAATAGATCAGAACTTCTCTTTGTATTTAAAACCTTCATCTTATGTAACATGAGGGAAACTAATGATATGAACTCATGATATGAACAATATTTCCTTCTCTTTTGCCAGGGATGGAACTACCAACCTAGGAGTTTGGAAAAACACACTGACAGCATTCTTGGCTGGGTCTGTATCATATTATAACCAACTGTAAAGAAAGAAATAGGTGGATTTAATCAGAAGTCGATGAAATTAATGTATGATTTGTGTATGATTTGTTCCTCCAGGCTTCAGCACTATGGTCTCTGTCTTACTACAGCTCTCCTCTTCTTCTTTGCTACCTTTACAGGAAAGGTAGGTTGTGCGAATTGTGATTGATGAATTTTGTGACCACAGCTGAAATTATTAGAAATGTCAATTTTTTTGATTACCTGATTAACTGGAATCTGATCAGCAGCCTATTTTATAAGTATTTAATGGAGGAATTGTCCAGTGGGAGTATCATTTTTGCAAATCTGAATACATTTGGGGCATTTGATGCCACTGCTTTTGGGTGTGAGAAAGTGTAATAGGCATTTTTGCTATTTTCTGATATTTAAAAGACCCGAGTCATTCTATAAATTGGAGTAAATAAATGCTAAATTAATTGAAAATAAAAGTAATCGTTAGTTGTGGCAGACATGCTAATGTTTCAAAGAGGGATGGAGTTGTTTTTTTTGTTTTGTTTTTTTAAATGAGACACTCACCAAGCTGGATGATAATTCAGTGAATATATTATAATGCATTGATTATAATAATAATGATGATGATGTTATTATGCTGGCTTTGAAAAAAGTGAAGTAAATAGTTTTTGTTTGATGCACAGTAAATGGCTCTGAACATCAGTTTGATTATTTAATGCGAGAGTCTTTTTTGTTTTATATTTTTTCTACATTATCTTTTTAGGGTTTTTTTTAATAGATTCATATAATTATGTCAGCCTCTTTGTCCAATTCTGCTTTTTTGTACAGTCTCAGCAGAAGATGGCAAATTAAAAAAGAAGCACTGAAGCCATTTTCTCTTTCTTTATCCTCCTAAAATATGAGTTATTTTAAGTTGATGTCTTTCTCAAAAAGTTTAGTATGAGAACATATTAGGGCCATTTTATATATAATCTGAAAATAAATGGTAATTAATCTCATGTTTAGAAATTATAAATATTATAAAAAGTGACAAATTTGATAGAAAAAAGTTGAATATTATCTGAGATTACAGTGGTAAACAAAAAAAACTGAGTAAAAATGTGATTATTCTGGTTACTCTGTTAAAAAAAAAAAAAAATAGAGAGAAATAAATAAAACTTGATTCTTTGGTTAAGGACCCGTGCATAACCTAATCATTAGAGATCATTAGAGATGCGCCAATTGCATTTTTTTTTTTTTTTAGTTAATTCCAACTTTCTTTCTAAGAACTATAACTGACAGCATATACAAACAAATGTTATTCAATGCAAGTTATTTTCATAATAGAATAAATTATTTAACTTTACAGTTTCCCCCATACTACAGTAAGTTATGTTATGGTTGAAACAACTGAAAATAAAGTGCTCTGCTACTAGAAAGACATACATTATTAACAAAAAGTTATTTTTAAGTTAATCCTTTATCTGACATATTTGACCTTACCAAATAAAAGCAGGTGCAGCAGATTTACAGTACTAAATTATAGCTTCTAGAACACAGATCAGAAAAATTGGCCTGGTGACAAACTAAAGTTATTTCTACATTTCCCTTATGAGGCTATGGGAAGTCAGATCTGAACACACTGACAATCATTTAATGTTTAAATGTATGACACTTTTCAGAACTTTAATGTGCAGCTGCCATGTTAGAAATAAACTGCAGCACCAAGAGTGCAATGAGCAGTGAAATATTTAAGTAAAGTTAATATATAAAAAGAATAGGCTCACCGATTCTGTTCATAATTTTTATGGACATAATTTCTAGGCAGTTTCTTCACAGCCAAGTGTGAAGCAGGAATTAGAATTAGCACCTCCAAGTCTGAGCCTGTGGTTCCCAGCAGGAAAAGGGTGGAGAGCCACTCTGGGTCAGGGATGAGATGCTGCCCCAAGTGGAGGAGTTTAAGTGAGAGAAGAGGGGAGCAAGAGATTGGATGGATTAGTGCAGCATCTGTAGTGATGCGAACGCTGCACCGGTCTTTTGTGGTGAAGAGAGAGCCGAGCATGAAAGCAAGGCTATGGATTTACCGGTCGATCTACATCCCTGCCCTCACCTATGGTCACGAGCTCTGAGTAGTGACTGGCTAGAATGAGATACGAGCCGTTGAAATGAGTTTTTTCCGAAAAGCAGCCTTATTGAGAAAGTGAGGAGTTTGATCATTTGGGAGGGACTCAGAGTAGAGCTGCTACTCCTCCACGTCGAAAGGAGTTGGCTGAGGGGGTTCAGGCAGCTGATTAGGATGCCTCCTGAATACCTACTGGGCAAGGTGTTCCAGGCATTTTCTACCAGGACGAGGGTCCAGGGTAGACTCAGAATACACTGGAGGTATTACGTCTCTTGGCTGGCCTGGGAATGCCTCAGTGTTCCCCTGGATGAGCCGGAGCTGGAGAGGGAGGTCTGGGTTTCTCTGCTTAGGCTCTGTCCTGATGACCCAGCCCCGAATAAACAGGAGAAGGTGGATGCATGGAAGTTAATGGAGTAGGCAGTGCTCAGTTGATCCATATTAGTGAGGAAGAAGAGTCAGAACTCCTTTTATGTGAGCGCACACCGAGCCTGAAGGCTTGGGTTTTAGGTTTTATCAACCCATCTAGTGCAAAAAAACCTGTCTGTGTTAAACTTACTTCACAGCACACTCCTCTGGATTTTGAACAGATACTGCTGTGAACTGACCCTGTTCAAACGAAAACAGCACAGACTTGGAGAAGGTGATTGTGTTTGTGTAATGTGTGCATGTTGCATTCCCAGTGTACCATCTATGGTAGGATGACCCAACCTTGCAAAATGAAGCGGTGTGGTTCCTTGGCAATAAATAAATAAACACAATTTTAAAAAAAATGTGTTAATCTCAGAATTAACTTTTTCTCACAAATTTGTGTCTTTGTTATCTTAAAGAGTGTTCAAGTTTTTACTTTTATTTTTACTATTTTCACTACAATTACTACAATTTTCTTTTATATTTTTCCACAGACTATTACCTCCCTCCCTTGGCTCAGTATATATATTTTGATTAATTTTACCTACAATGGCTCAAATCATCACGATAGTTTCCACTTAGGCATATGTCGACCCATTTCTCCTTCCACTGAGGGGGAAAAACTACCATTAGGAGATTAGGCGATATACTTAGAAACTGCTGCTTGCATACATGTGGGAATAATATAAACTTAATCAACTGAATCAGCCAGTAATACTGTGCATCAAGAAATTAATTGCTTGAGGTTGTGTGTTACTCCTTGGTGTAAAGTGCTTATGATATTGATTAATGCACATGGTTGTAGGGTAGTTGTCAGATTGTGAATCTTTTTATCAGTGCTTGTTAATGAGCCTTGAGTCTGGCAGAGAGATGAGGAGGTGTACTATGATGACATTTCATCACTGTTACGTTGTCCATTTTTAGGCTACATCTGCAGCAGTAAGCTGGTTCCTGTGAGTCAGTATGTGGGAACCGTTCTGGTGTGTCTTCTTGGAGTGGCCTGTCTTAGAGGTGAGGCTGCTGATTTGAACTCACTGGGAGACAATGAGTAATTCAGTTCATTCATCTTTAGAGATCAAAACCAATGCTGTGTATACTGCATGCCAATAAGATTTTATTACCATTGAGACCGTTGAACAAGGTCTACACCCACAAGGCATACTAAACGTATCCTTGAGGCTTTGCAGTAAAATGGGTTTTGTGTCTCACATGGACTTCACTATAACTCCATCTGTCTTTGCTTTCTTCCCGCCTCCCTTCCCTCTCTCCATTTATCACCCAAGGGTGGGGGAGATTTAGGAACGCTGAGTATGTTCAGTTTATCACAGTTCTTGAGGAAACAAAGAAGAATCACACGCCAGCAAATAAGGTGAGATCATAGCAACTGAACTCAGAAGTTCAGCAATAGTTCTAATTTGAGAATTAAAAAGAACAAGTGACTAATCTATAGAAATTGACTCGCATTTTCCTCTTCTTTATAGAAAAAATTGAGGTGCTATGACTTTGACTTTTTACACTGGCCTTTGGATTTCACCTGGACAGAAGTCAGCAGTCCGTAAGTTTGTGCTATTAATGTCACTCCAATCTGAAGTGACCGTGGGTTTGCTGCCTTTCTGTTCCCATCAGGGCCAGTTTATTTTAAATACATGTATTCGAAGTTCTGGGAAGTGCATTGGATAAATACATCCACTGAATGTCA
Source organism: Cichlasoma orientale (assembly GCA_034780415.1). Lineage (NCBI taxonomy): Eukaryota > Metazoa > Chordata > Actinopteri > Cichliformes > Cichlidae > Cichlasoma > Cichlasoma orientale. The sequence continues at coordinate 793,519 of JAVDPK010002395.1, read as the reverse complement.
AATGCTTTGAGGCTCACTTGGTTAAATGTAAGCCTTGGACTCCTTGTTTGACAGAAAGCTCTCCAAGGCAGGCGTTTCTCTGCTGAGGCCAGAGCCCAGATTAAGAGGAGCAGCAGACAGTGTCCTCCACTCTGTGCGCACTTTACCATGCCACGTCATCAGGTAAGTGCAGAGTCTGTGTTACATCTCTTTTCCACCTACATGGTATCAGTGCTGGTGCTGGTGCAGGTTTGCCTGTTGAGATCCATTTCAGCATGTTGAGGAATGGATTATTACATAGCCGTATAAGCAGCTGAAAAGAATTTCCATGGGAAGAAAATCATCTGTGTTCAGCATTTGCCAATCATTGGTGAATTTTGTGTGGTAGACTCTCCCATAAACAATCAAATAAATTGTTCCAACTTGTGGTGCTGTGATGGTGCCAACTTTTTTTGGTGCCTGCACAATTTTTGGGGGGGTGGAAATGCCTGGAGCCAGTTTTAGACTGGGCACCAGCACTACATCCATGGAAAAGGGGTATAAGTGATCATTGATTTGTTAATTGTACCACACCATTGGGGCACAAACTCAGTGCTAGGCATCCTGTACAAAAAAATTTTTTTGGAAAATATTTTTTGGCCTGTTAGCTGTTATGCCACAGTGTCATTATCTGTCTTTGTCTCCAGTTTTGTCATTGCCCACACATTTGGGAGGAGGATGCTTTACCCTGGTTCTGTGGGTTTACTGCAGAAAGCCATGAGACCCATGCTGCAGCAAGGCCAGGCTAAGCTAATAGAAGAGGTGGGAAAGAAGCCTATTTGGTACCTTATGTAAAGTATAATAAATAAACGCACATACTCAATCATTTTTGTCCCACTTTGTCACAGTTTGACGGCCAAAGAAACAAGCTGGTGGCCTGCGACGGTAATGAGATTGACACAATGTTTGTGGATCGAAGGAGAGATGGGGGACATAATGGCCAGACTCTGGTAAATGTCTGCAGTGATTTGTTGTTTTATGCCTTGGGCTTGTTCCAGGGTCTGACAAAATTGCTGTCACGTTGGTCACGTTACAGTTGGTTCTTTAATTCTGCCACAGGTCATCTGCTGCGAGGGGAATGCAGGCTTTTATGAGGTGGGCTGCATGAACACTCCACTGGAGGGTAAGGAATGCTTTACTTCCCCAGAGCTGAGATATTTTATAGTGACATTTAAATTTTGTGCAGTGTGAAATTGTCCCAGTTATAGTTCAGCATTGTGTTGATGTACACTGTAGGTGGCTACTCTGTACTGGGCTGGAATCACCCTGGCTTTGGAGGCAGCACGGTAAGCAGTGTTGGCAGATTTTAGTGTTTCAGTTAAAGCTGAACAAGAATATGTCTACAGTGTGTGTACTGCATGCTGTGCGCTTCAGTTAGATCAAATAAACAGTGGAAAACAACAGTATGTGGAAATTCTGGTTTAAGTCAGGGAGTATTGTTCCAGCGGGCACGTACACTGTAAAGATAAAATCATTTGGAAGGTTGCTTAAAGTTTCGTTGTTTATATTTGGGTTGACTGTTAACTATAATGTTTGGGGTTTTTGGTTTGTTTTTTAATTTTTCAGGGAGTGCCATTTCCCCAAAATGAGGCCAACGCCATGGATGTGGTGATCCAGTTTGCAGTACACAAACTGGGCTTCCAGCTCAGCGACGTCGTTATATACGCTTGGTCCATAGGAGGATTCACAGGTTCACAAAGACAGGAATAACACTTGCTAATTAGATATATATATATTTTTAAGGATGCTCTTTCTCAGTTTATGGTGCTAAAGCAAAATAATTTTAATTCCAACCTTGAATACCCAAAGGTAAAAATGTAGCACCCACACAAAGCTTCAGGATACTGTAGACTAATCTTAATTTCATCAGTTTATTCTGACCATGTCAACAAACATGCTAATGTTTCAGCCTCGTGGCCTTCATCAGAGCATGGCTGGAATAAATTGGTAAAATTAAGATTAGGCGACTTTACCCTGAGGCTTTGTGTGTGTGCGCGGCACCATTTTTAGCTTTTTGTATTCATCTTAACAAGAATACATGATCAGTACTTAAATGTTAAGCGTGAATTAGTTCTTCCTCAGGATTCTGCTTAACCCTTGTCTGCATTTTTGTCCCTCTGACTCTTTTATTTCCACTTTTTAGCCAGTTGGGCAGTGATGTCATACCCAGAGCTCCAATCAATAGTGTTGGATGCCTCCTTTGATGACCTCCTACCTCTGGCCCTCAAGGTCATGCCCAACAGCTGGAGTGAGTCCGAGATGTTAAAGCCCTCAAACTCTATGTAACAAGTTTTTGTAATGTCCATATTTTGAATACATTTGTTCTCTTCCAGGGCCATTGGTACAGCACACAGTTAGGCAATACATGAACCTCAACAATGCTGAGCAGCTTCTCAAGTGAGTGGGACAGTCTGATTATAGTGACACTAATCGTGAAAAGTCAAGCTCTGAATCACTGAATGTTATGTAATACAGCTGAAATGTTTTTTTCGGTCGATTGCTCATAGTGAAGTGGCCGATGATTAACACAAGCGCGCCTCTTTGTCCAGATACCAGGGACCGGTCCTGCTGATCAGGAGAACCAGAGATGAGATCATCACCACAACGTAAGTCCACACGTTATGAAATCCATAAAGTCCTTCAAGTGTCTCTGCAGGGCAGGTTTGCTTTGTGCTGGGGTGTCCAAACATGGCACAGTGAGGCCATAGAAAGTCAATGACTGCTGGCGACGTAAAGTAGGCGAGTCCCAAGTTAGACTTTTCTCAGCAGTGAGGCGAGCAATTGAAGCTACCAGTGAGAGTGAAGGGTGCTGTTGGTTGACATAAGATAGCGTGGTAAATACATTAGAGGGTTACCTAGGCAACAAGAGACTGGAATAACTGGTATCAGCCAATGATGCGTAACAAGCAAAACATTTCCAGTGCAGACTTCCCTAAGAATGGAATGTTTTAGGTGAAACTGTATTTAGAAAGAGAAGGAAAGAGAAAGCTAAACGACTCTCAAAATATGCCAAGGTGACTACGGCATATCTGGTTGCCCAAAATAAATCGACTTCCCACAACCTGAGGGAAAATGGATGACCTGGACACGCAGACACCCACACACGTGCCTATAATACATAATTAAGTTCAGTTGAAATTAATTAATACACAATCTTGTGAAAATCTAACTTTTCACATGACTCTATTAATCTTTGTGTTATTGTTTGTTTTTTCTATTATTGTGATACTTTACTAAATTGTATTCTGATGCTTTGGCAGTGTTGTTTTTAGACACTGGCATGCCAATAAACTTTGGATTTTAGAGAGGGGGGAGAAGGGAAAAGAAACAAAAAGCTCAGACTCCAAACTGCTCTCAACACTCAGTTTCAGGTTTTTCTACTCTTAGATGTGTATACTAACGGTGACAGTGGATATCCTTAATGTGGCTATCTCAGGCACACAGCTCTGGCTGTGAGCACAAGATCCCCACCCAACCCTGCTATTCAAGCCTTGTGCTTGTGAGGAGCAGTTATTCAGAAGAAACTTGGTTGAGGATGTATTAGATTACATGTTCTGAGCACTCGTACACGCTACCAATTACTTTGCATATTTAATATGCAAAGTAATGACATCGTGGTAGCACATATGAGCGCCCAAAACATGTAAGCATGAGAGTCAAGGTGAGCTTTTGACCCAAACTGCAGAAAATATTCGGTGCAGTGATGTGATTTTGTTTTGCAGCCCTTGCACAATTCAGTTTGCTTTGTCACCACTACAGTTAAAGTGAATGAAAATTCCACATGTGGTACTTGCAGCATTGAAAATTGATTAAGAATCAGTATTCGTCTTTGTATCTGTTATTGAGGATAACCATCAGAGCGCAGTGGTCGAATTTTTCATAAGCAACTGTTTTTAGTACAAACTTTTCAGCCAAGGTTGTGACTCTGAGTGCATTTACTTGTTTTCATTTAGGGTTTGTTTTTTTGTTCAAAAATGTTTTTTATTTTGAAACGTGGCCTAGATTTAAGATTTAAAAAAGTGACAGACATCACAGTTTGATTAAACATGTTAACTCAAACTTCTGTTGACAAATTTGATGTAAAGTTTTAAACTAAAGACAATTTTTAAATTTTTAGTTAGCTTTTCCAAGTAATCCAGTATTTTTAGTTATACTACAGTCACACTAGAGCAAACAGTGGTTGGAGACCACGGCACCACCAAAATTACTGTTTGCAGTGAATCGGCAGTCTTGATGCATCAGGATGGGGATAAAATGGCAATAAGACTGAGTCAGTCCATCAGTTTACAATTGTCGCCATTTGCAATCTCTTGGCGTCTATATATATGCAGAAATTCAAATTAATCATAAATCCATTTTAAGTACTTACATTCAGAGTCCAGCCAGAACCTCATAGATTTGAAACAGAAATTCTTCCACAAATTCTTTCAGTGACATTGTTGCTGCAGGATGGCGATTTATCTGCAAAGTACCTCTGCAGCCTTCCTTCATAGAAGAACATGAGCATAATTCAACCAGTTGGCAACCAGGTGTTTGGAGTCCCCTATTACATAGAGAGACATCACAGACAAGTTGCATTTATTGGTGCAGACGGACTCAGATTGATTGCAACGTGTTGGCAATCTGTTCATTTATCAGTTAGACAGCAATTCTTTGCAAACCTTTGCCATTCTGTCTGAGAGTGATTGCAGTCAATCCAAGTCAGATCACAATTGTTTGGAGAACGGTTGCCCTGTAATTGACCTGCAGTCAGTCGCTGAATGTGAAAAAATTCAATCCGATAACCAGGCAACAACCCATTTGTCCTGGCTGCAAGGAGGTTGCTGTTTTTACTCTAGTGTGACTGAGCCATTTTTTTCTCTAAAGTCTTGATTTTATTTTATTTTTCTCACCAAGTTTAAGTGTTCATTTATTTGACTATAATGACCTTGTCACAGTTTTGCTTTGATTTTTTTTTTTTTTTTTTAATGTAATAGCACCACATTAACTTTAAGTTGTATTTTGTGTTTCAGGGGTCCAGAGGACATCATGTCTAACAGAGGCAATGACCTCCTCCTCAAGCTGCTGCAATTCAGGTTGGTTTCCTCACTCTCAAACTCAATCTAGCCTCCACGTTCTCATTGTTCTCACTGCTCAGTGAATTTGGAGTTTAGCAACACACTTTCTAACTGATGATATAATTTTCCTGGACAGGTACCCCAAAATAATGACAGATGAAGGGACCAGAGTAGTCAGACAATGGCTCGGAGCCTCCAGTCCGTTAGAAGAAGGTATGCGGCTCGACACAAGGTGTTATAAAGTCCACTGACTTCTCCCATTAAAATTCAAGCACCATAATTTAGATTCCCTCTTCATGGTGGTCTGCTTGGACAGATCTTGTGCTGGTTTTTGATCACTCTCTGGAAGTCCTGACTTCTTGGAATTGTGCATCCACATTGCATACTGAATCTCTTCTGCTGTGTCAGTGCAGTGACCCTTAAACTTATATTGTGTGTGGTGAGTGAAGACTGTGTTGCTAGGGCTGAAAATCTTCTTGGACAATTTGTCTCTGTACACCATCACAGTAAATTTTAAATAAAGATGTGATTGAAGGGTTTAACAAAGCATTACATGAACTGTTTAGGAATTAGTCATTTTTAATACATAGTTCCCTGTTTGCAGAGGCTCAAAGGTACAGTTTCATGGCCAGGTGAGGCCTGTTCCCTTGTTAAACAGATAAGAGATCTGGAGTTGATTCCAAGAGTTGAAGTTATGTTTGGTAGCTTTTCACTAGAACTCGCGATATAAGGTCCAAAGAGATGTTTGTGAAAGCGATGGAGACCATCATTGGGCTGAAAAACCCAAACAAACCTGTCAGAGAAATAACAAACTTTAGGAGTGGCCAAATAAACCATCTCATCCATTCTTAAAAAGAAGGAATGCACTGGCCAGCTCAGCAGCACCGAAAAGCCTGAAAAGACCACCGGAAGACAACTGAAGTGCATGATCTTAGAATACTTTTCCTTAGTTAAGAAAACTCTTTCCTCCACAGCGTTCTACCAAGTCCAGAACAGTGGAGGAGGCATGCAGATTATTGTCAAGGTCTACAATCAAGAGACAGCAAGGTGCAAACCACTGGCTCTACTCAAGGACAAGAAGGCCAGATTAGACTTTGCTAGAAATTATCTAGAAGAGCCTGCACAGCTCTGGAAAAAAAAAATCTTTGGACAGATTAAACGAAGATGAACTCGTACTGGAATGACGGGAAGAGAAAACAGCTCATGATCCAAAGCATTCCACATGGTCAAACATGGTGGATGCAATGTTATGACAGTGGAAACAGGTCACTAGTGTTTATTGATGATGTGACTGCTGATAGTAGCAGGATGAATTGTGAAGTGTACGGGGCTGTACTCTGCTCAGATTCAGCCAAATGCTATAAAAGTGATCAGACAGCGCTTCACAGTGCAAATGGATAATAAACCAAAGCGTACTGCAAAAGCAACCCAAGAGTTTCTAAAGCCAAAGAAATGGGATGACAGCCATCACATCTCAACCCAAATAGAGCAAATAGACCCTTTTCAGTTTTTTTTTTTTTTTTATAAATACTACTGAATGCAGAAAGATCCACAAACAAGCAGTAACTGAATGCAGCTGCAGTAAAAGCCTGGCAGAGCATCTCAAAGAGGAAACACAGCATTTGGTGATGTCTACTTCAGGCGTTGACTTCAAAGGATGCAGTCAATGCCATGCAAATATTAAAAGTAGTCCTTATATTTAAAAAATATAGTTTGTCAATTTACTTTTTAACCTCTGAAAATGGGGACTGTTTTAAAAAGGCTGTAATTCCTAAACAGTTAAAACAATATTTTTGTTAAAGCTCTTGAATTAAAGCTGAAAGTCTGCACGTCAGTCACATACTGACTCTTTTAAAATCCACTGTACGGAGGCAAATGAACAAAAACTGCGTCGTTGTCCAGTAACGTGGATCTAACTGTAAATAAACTGTAAATGTTGGCTATATTTAGGACACCAACGTGCTTGTAAATTCGTATTAACTGTGTATAATGCCTGCTCTGTGTCTGCAGCGTCTGTGTACAGTGGCTATGAAGTGGATGACGACTGGTGTGTGTCCGTGCTGCAGTCCTATCAGGCAGACAGAGATGTTTTGTTTCCATGGAGTGTTGGTAAGCCCTGGGCTGCTTTCACATTTACTAGGCAAATAAACTCCCCCTAAACAAAAAGTGTTGGTCTGATGGATGCACTGTTAATGTTACCAGGTGAAGATATGACTCTAGAGGGAAGACGGCAGCTGGCTCTGTTCTTGGTAAGGAAGTCATCTGCTGTTATCAGCGCACTAAATCTGAGCACAGTTATTCCCCTGTGTGGTTTAAAGGGCAGCCACTTGTTGTCTTTATCTGATCTCTCCAAGTTGGATTTTAATGCATTCCGTTTCTCCTCTTTACGCTCACAGTGTCTCATTTCCTTTTCTCCAATAAGCCCCATCTTCTCGTTTTAGGTTGGCTTACCTTCCCCCCCTTCTATTGAATCCCCATTAAAGAAGGGAAAAAAAAACATCACAGCTATTCAGACATCATTACCACTAAGGAACACTTTCCTGGTCGCCATAGTAACCAGCTCACCTGTGCTCTCAGGTTGACTGGTGTAATATATTTCACCGCGCTCAGCTTATTGAAGTCATTTAACATCAAACAAGAGGAGTGCCATCAATTACAGCTAATGCTATGCTTTTCCTCCCCTGGTAATGCCTTCTAAATTAGGCTTTATTCACCTCCTGTGTAAACCCTTAAGAGATGGGAGAGATTTGTAAGGCACTGAGCCAGATAGACCAAACCTAATATAATCAAGTTCTGCACTTTTTGTTCATTGCCCTCCCACACCTCTCATTCCACATTCCTCCTCCATCCCTGCTGTCTTTTTCTCTCTCTCAAGGCACGGAAGTACATGCGAAACTTTGAAGCAACACACTGCACTCCTCTCCCCGCCACCGAGTTCCAGCCGCCCTGGAGACTGTAATAAAAACAAAAAACACACTGATGGACGGACGGACGGACGAGGGCAATCGAACAGCAGAGGATTCAGATGGCTGGTGGTCAGAACTTGTTCCAGGCGTAGCATGAATGTACTGCTGTGATTTTGTTCTGGGATTTTCTAAGACGAGTTGTCACGTATAGTTTCGCTGTGTTGGCATCTAGAAATATTTGATCTACCATTTACACCCCACCCCCACCCAGCCAAAACCTTGTAAATTATAACACAATTTCTTTTAATATTTGTATTGAGTTCTACTTTTTAGTGTTTCTCCGTTAACAAAAAAAAGGATGCATTTAAGTAAATGCGCAAGCCATTACTCACTCCTTCCATTCTCCCCTCTTTGGCTGTGTTTGTAAAGCAGCTGTAAGCAGAAAAATGTTATCAGTGGATTAAAAAAAAAAAAAAAAAAGTCAGGCCAGAAGAATTTGTCTTTAAAATGCAGCCAAAGCTTTTCAGGTTCACTTCCTTTCTGTGGGCACCGTCTTTATGAACAAAGCTGTACCTTAAATGATGCTCTTAAATGTTCAATTAAATATGCTGAATGAAAATTTCACGTGATTTTAATTCCTTTTCATCATAATTTGATACAACTGTTCAACACATTACAGATACACCAGTTAGATTAATTGATTGCTTCACAACTCTGAAGACCACTGTGTTATAAGAGTTTTATTGAATATTGCCCATTCTTCACTCGTCTTGAAAAAAAAAAAAGTAAGATAACAGAAATGACATGAAAAAAGTGAAACTAAATCTTGATTTACAGAAAGCTAAATAGAAATTACATCATTTTCCTGAAGTTGTCCATGGCTTCTGTCACCTTCTCAAGCTCAGTTTGGCTCTGCCGTAGCTGTGGAGAAAAAAAAAAGCAAGTTTCTTATTTACAAGGACTTCTTGCACCCTGAGAAACCCTGCAAGTCAATTTCCTTTTCCCACCTTCTCAGCATCCTGCTCCTGCACCTTCACCGGCACCTTCTCCTTGTAGTCATTCTTCGCCATCTTCTCTCTCAGTTTCTCCATCTGTTTCTCCAAATCACCTTTCTTTGTTATAAGCTTAGCCACTTCCTTCTCCATGTCGATGAGACCCTAGGGGAGGGAGAGGGAAGAAGTTAAAATGAGAAAAGCAGCTGACAGTTGTGATCCTGTTATTTCTGATCTGTAAAGGAGAAACCGAGAAACCACTCAACTCCCATTCAGGTGGAAGAAATTTAAAAATAGTATCCCTGATACAGTAGACTCGATATGCGTTTGTGCCATCGGGTGATTCACAGGGGAATTCACCTAATTTAAAACTGAAAAAATACATACATGGAAAACACCACCGCATTCATAGCACGAGGGATCTAAAATACACATTTATATACACACAGCAGATAACAGACAGATGGAAGGATACAAACAGAACAGGGCAGATTACTGGCCCTCACCTTGAGCATAAGGTTGACAGTACATCTGTCAGAAGCGATAGCCACAGCACAGCCTTCTGGGACAGGCTGGTTGGCTGTCAGAGGGATGACGGCCTGAGAATAAGACAAGGTCTGGATCTGCAGACTGTATTTCTGCACCAGGGACACGGTTGCAGAGTCTATGCACTGGAGGTAGCCTAGCAGAGAGAAATACAGATGGTAAAGATTTTGGACATCACAACAGTGAATTCCTAACAAGTTACAACATGGATTCAGTAAAGTGTGGTTATCTTCTTGAGAGAATGAGTGTGGACACAAACATCCATTTAAAATTCTCTACATACTGGTCTGCAGTTTAATTTATTTTAATGCAGCATCTTTTATAAGAACAGCATATGGTATGTAAATTCTTTGGCATGAAAGTTTCAAGTATGTATACAAAGTATAGAAAATGTGGTAGAGTTGAACTGTGAAGTAGCCGAGGATGGAAATTATGTGAAGTAGCTCAAAACTGGCCCTTTTAGACTATAATCCTTCCTTTTAATAGCAAGTTTATTTTTTTAACATCAGAAACTTTTCTTGGGAGACTTCTAAGTTTTTCCACCAGACTCTTTGTTGCTACTCGATCTGTCATCGCAGTTGCTCCCCTCTTTAGATCCGGCAAACCAACCAGTGCTTGTTGGTTTAAACTGCAGCACTACTGCCAGACACACTAGATTTTAAAACTCTAGTAGAGTAAAAAATATACTGCTCAAAAAAAAAATAAATAAGGGGACACTTGATCATACTAGCATAACACAATGTCAGTTAGAAAGCATAAACCATTGTGAATCCATTTCACCTGCTTCGGTGCAAATTAATGTGACAACAGTTGCTGGAGATGCAACAAGAAGACAAAAGGAAGTGGCTTTGCAGATGGTGGCCACGGGCCATTGCCATCTCCTTATTCCTCCTAACTCATCTTTTTTGCTATTTGTCCTCATCAGTGCTGATAGCATGAGTCAGTATCTACATCCCAATTTTGGTTACACAAGTAGTTCAGCTCCTCCAGGGTGGCACATTCATGTGTGTCACCACAAAAAGGTTTGCCGTCTCCCCCAGCACATCCTCAAGAGTGGGGAGGAGACACCAGGAGACATGAGGAGAGCTGGACAAGGCCCTAGAAGGACATCAAGCCAGCAGCGGGACCAGTATCTGCTCCTTTGTGTGATGAGGAGCGCTGCCAGAGCCCTACAGAATAACCTTCAGCAGGCTTCAGCTGCATGGTTCTGACCAAACTGTCAGAAACAGACTCCATGAGCAAGACATGGGGTCCTGGCAACCTTTAGTGGGATCTGTGCTCATAGCCAAGCACCACGCAGCTCGATTGACATTCTCCAGGGAACGCCAGAAATGGCAGGCTCGCCATTCTCTGACAGATGATGTTGCAAGCAGCATAACATTTGCCACAGGATCTCCAGACTATTTCATGCTTGTCACGTGCTCAGTATGAACCTGCTTTCATCTGTGAAGAGAACAAGGTGCCAGTAGTGGACCTGCCAGTTCTGGTGTTCTCTGGCAAATTCCAGTCTGTGAGCACAGATCCCACTAAAGGTTGCCAGGACCTCATGGATTCTAACAGTTTGATCAGAAACATGTACATAAGTAGCCTGCTGAAGGTCATTCTGTAGGGCTCTGCAGCGCTCCTGCTCGCAGATGAGAACAGATACCAGTCCTGCTGTTGAGTTGTTGTCCTTCTACAGCCCTGTCCAGCTCTTCTAGCGTCTCCAGGTATATCCTCCACACTCTTGAGGATGCTCGGGGAGACCGCCTGCAGGTACCAGCTCACGCTACCAGCAGTGATGAGGACACTAACAAAAAGCAGAGCTGGAGGAAAATCATGAGGGATACAGAGAGAGGAATGTTCTGTGGTCACATCTGCAAAACCACTCCCTTTTTGGTTGCTGCCTCTTCAGCACCTGGTATCACTTAAATTTGCACCAAAGCAGGTGAAATGCAGTCATAATACTTTGTTTCCTAACTCGACACATTGATATCCTCTAAGTTTTACTGACATTATAATCTGATTAGCAAGTGTACAAAGAGATTTCCATTTGGAGCCGATACGTTTCACGAGCCCTGTGTTAACATGCTGAATTGAGCTCATTTCCAACTGTAAGTATAGCACGTGAATACACATACTGGTTAATTTCCACAGACAGGTTTCAGGGGAGTTTAGGACGTATTTCAATATTAAAAAGATTTCAACAAATATGAGAAATTAAAATAGGAGCTAAAAATTATTTCAGCATCACTTTCAGAATTTATTTTCTCTCTCTTACAGTCAGCTCTGGTCTTGGTCAGGTTGTAGTCGGCTCTGAGGGATCGGATCGTCTTGACAATGGTCATTATAAACTCCATGTCCCTGTCCACCTCCTCACTGACCCAGCAGAACTGCAACATAATCACAGAAAAAAAAATTTAATCACCAAAACACAAAGCAGCATTCTCCACCCACCCCCCGTTTTTTAGGTCATCTGAACATCTGAAGTGGATTTCAACACAACCCGATTTTTCCCAATTTTTTTTTTCTTCTCACCTCCTCGCTGTCGGGATATGATGTGACACAGATGCTGGGAGGGTCACTCTGAGGATTTCTTCGTGGTAACCTCTGGTAGAGCTCCTCGGTGACGAAAGGCATTAAGGGAGACAGCAGGCGCAGACCAACTTCTAGACAGGTGTAAAGGGTCTGTCTGCACACCAGGGCTTGTCTCTGGCTGGTGCTGTCTTCCTCTGCTTTACTGAATACTGGCTTCACACTTTCCTGGATAACAAAAAGAGAGAAAGAAAAAGATTAAGGAAAAGTGGAACTTTTTTTAAATTTGAGATGAGACCCCGGGCCTCTCAGTGGCTTACAAGGTCCTTACCAGGTAGATGTCACAGAGCTCGTATAGCCAGAAGTTGTAGATGGCGGTGGTGATGGTTGGGAAGTCGTAGGCCTTGAAGCCAGCATCACAGAGAGCAACAGCGGCGCTCAGCCTGGACAGAATCCACCTGTCAGATACACTCTCCTCTCCAGACAACTGAGGGGATTGACAGGGTAAAGATAAGATGTTCAGATTTAGGCAAGACTCCTGTACCAGGTACGTCCCAAATGCCAGTGTGTACAAATGAGGGCAAACTAAACTCCTAGACACAGATACAGTTTTATTTAACAGACTTGGTCAAAATGTGTTAACTCATGGAATATAAATAAGCATGGAGCAGACTTTTTTTTTTTAATATTCTGCATCCTTCATCTCTTCCCTTGGTCTCACCTGGGCTTTCTCTGATGGTACAAAGTTGTCTCCCAGTGTCTTCATGGCAAACTTCACAGCGTTCCACAGTTTGTTGCAGAAGTGACGGTAGCCCAGGATGCGGTTGACATCCAGGTTGATATCCCTACCTGGGAGATGCAGACAGGCATAAATGAAGATTTCAGTAAAGACTAAAGAACACCTGCAGTGAAAATCAAGTTTGTAACCTTGTTAAAACGTCCAAATTGAGTTTTTCTATATGCTAGAAGACGTGGGTGAAATAGGCATTAATTGCCATAGATGAAGGTCCTGTAGTCATGGACTGATTAAGGAAAAGGTGCAAATCTACATCCAGTTTCAGGCAGAGAGGAATTCATTTAACTGAAAAACCTCTAAATATGTAAACTTGACTGACGGAGGTAAGTTTTTATGGTTTTTATTTAATGTAAGTTGGGGAACTTTAAACATGGGTCAATAGAGAAAAAAAAGAAGAAAAACAGGATAAACAAGGAAGACGTAAAAAGTTCACCTTGGCTGGTGTAAGCACACAAGGCAAACCGGAGAGCATCTGTGCCACACTCTGGGATGCCATTTGGGTAGTCTGACTTCTGCCCCTGCTTTGCCCTCTCCACCTCCACAGGATCCAAGTTGCTGTCCATCAGCTGGGCATGAAGACCCTAGAGGATAGGGAGTAAGAGGGTGAGGGCTGTGTTCAACAATTTTCTCTTTTTGTCTTCAGAAAATGAATCCTCCTTCAACTGCCTGATGTTTTAACTGGCCAGGGAGGAAAGGACCTTCAGAGCACAAACATTGAGGGTTAAGTTCAGTTTACAAGTCCTTCAGTGCCCTCTAGAGGACGCGTCCGTTTCATCTGACTGTGCAATTTCCCTGCAGCTGGTGAAGAGATTGATGGACTCAATAAAAGCTTGTTGGAAGCAGAAAGAGGTGCTTAATAAAGCTTATATAAGAATAAGAGCCTCAGGGGACCCATGAGCATGCGGTGACTATGTAAAAGACAACCCAAATGGGAGAAAGAAAAGAGTACATATATTTACATTTGCGTAAGTGTTTGTGTGTATCTGAGCGTGGATTAAAGGGTGATTAGGCTCTACCTCCAGGGAGATCCCTGTAATGACGTCTAGAGGGTCGATGACGTTGCCCAGAGACTTGCTCATCTTCCTTCCGTGAGCGTCGCGCACCACTGCGTGCAAATAAACCTGGAAAATAAAGTAAAACCCATTACCGAGTCACGTAACACTAATATCATATCATCCTGTTGTGTCAATGTTGCGGGTAATTGTTCTCACCTCTTTGAAGGGCAGCTTGCCTGTCAGTTTGAGGCCCATCATAACCATGCGGGCAACCCAGAAGAACAGGATGTCATGGCCTGTCTCCAGCAAAGTGCCAGGGTAAAACACCTTCAGGTCCTCACTCTAGAAGGAAGACCACAGACAACAACATAAACACAATGGGGAAATAACACTGTATGGCCCACTTTAATATGCTAATAGAGGATAAGGTGAAATCAAAATGTGATGGCAACATTTCCACGTTTCTCTTTTTTACTTTGCAGAAGGTATTCTTTCAATCTACTGCAACTATGTGCCCTCTGTGGCAGCAGAAAGAAAGTAATTGAACCTCAGTATTTTACCTCATTAGGCCAGCCAAAGATAGAAAACGGGAAAATGCCAGATGAGAACCAAGTGTCCAGAACATCCTCATCTGAAACACAGGAAAAGTTAATCTGCATGAATATGAAGTAGAATTAATTCAATTAGGTGAATCTGTGTGTTGGCGTATTATGAAGTTATTAGATAACTTTACAGTAATTGTGGTACTGAGAGTGCTAAATTAAAAACAGTTCAATCTTACCCTGTTTGAGGGTAATTTTGTCAGCAGAGACATTAAAGCGTTTCGCCGCCTTCTCCCTGGCCTCTTCCTCTGATCTCCCACTCACCCAGTAATGACCGTCCATGTCCTGGAGGCAAAAGAACAGAAGAAGAAATAAATCAAAGAAATAGACAATGACATGCATGATAAGGATGCAGCTTTTATCTGTCATCTGAAATCCTGCAGACCTTGACAACAGAAATAGAAGTCATCTTACCTCTCCTGGTTTCACAGACGGATCGCTGACAGTGATGAAGTAAGCAGGAATGCGGTGACCCCACCACAGCTGCCGAGAGATACACCAATCCCTAAAAAGAAGGCAGAGAGACGGATGTGAAAAGGAACTCCGTGCACACGTTCTGATAATCATCTCCTTTCCAGAGCTGAACCAATTTGTTCACTAATAGGTGAAGTGATGGCAGAAAATTAACTGGCATCAATTTTAATAATTGATAATGTAATATATTCTTTTTTAATTAAACTTTCTCTGGTTCTGGCTCATCAGTTTCAATTAGCACATTTTCTTTGTCCTGTCTGATGAGAAATCAAATATCTTTGGGCCCAAACAAGCTTGTTTCTGTGGAAATGTCATGTATTTGAACTAAAATATTAATCAAATAGCCAAGAAAATATTCTGCCAATTAACTGATAACAAAAAATACCACCAGTTTAAGTCCAACTGCGGTGAAATTAAAAACATGGGAATATTTCCTAGCCCTAATAATTCAAGTGAAAATTACACCTTTTACAAGATTTCAGTGTAAATGCACAAATTGCAAAAAAAAATGTCTCAAACTGCTTAAATTAAATTAGCTGGCTATAAAAAAAAAGGCCATCAATGCTCAAACAGCTTAAAACTGAAAAGAAAAAAAAAATGCCAGGAAGAAATAATTACTTAATGTTGTCCAGCCAGTTAAACCATGTTTTGAGGTGGTGGTCTGGGATGATTTTGAGCCTGCCCTCTCTGACAGCGTCAGCAGCCTCCTTGCCCATATCTGTGCAGTTCACATACCACTGGGGCTTCAGCAGCGGCTCCACAATGTCCTTGGAACGGCTGATAGAAAGGATGCACAGCAGGGCTTAAATGAATACAGATAAATGAAACTCAAACACAAACAACCCATTTTACGCTCGTACACAAACTTTACCTGCAAACTGGGACAACCATAGGGTTGTCTTTGATCTCTTTAAACTGGCCTCTGTCTTTGAGTGCCTGAAGCACCGCTTTCCTGGCCTCAAAACGTTTCATGCCCTGGGGAGGGAAGGAATAGTTAAAAATGAAAAACTCTGAAATAAAATAGCTGCATGAAGCAAACTATGAGGAAGCATGACTTTAGTGTCAGACACTGCAGGGGGAAGGACGATAATGAGACACTATACCAGGAAGGGAGGAGGCACATTAATGAGCAGGCCATTTTCATCCAAGATGTTGATGAAGGGCAGATTGTGTCTCTCTCCAACCTCGTAGTCATTATGGTCATGAGCTGGGGTGATTTTGACAGCGCCTGAACAGAAAATGGTGCAGAGAGACAGGCCAAGCAGAGAGCAAGAAGAAAAAAGAAAAGAAAAGAACAACTGTAATGAGGCAAGTGGCCGGGCTTAACGACTTGTTATGATTACTTATTCTCAGCACACTTCAGACCCACAGCCATGACATCTTTTTTCTGTGTCCGGGCCTACCTGTTCCAAAGCTCATGTCCACAAAGTCATCAAAGACTACCGGCATCTTGCGGTCACAGAAAGGATGAAGAACCAATTTTCCTTTTAGATGCTGATATCTGGGGTCAGCAGGGTGAACAGCTACACCGGTGTCCCCCAGCATAGTCTCAATACGAGTTGTGGCCACGATCACCTCCTCATCTAAGGGACAGAAGGGGAACGAGAAGACGTGTAACGTAACAGCACCACAAGGTGTCTTTGTTCAAATTTTCTGCTCTACATAAATTTACATACCAGATCCATCCACCTTGTAGGCAAAAGACACCAAGACTCCAAACTCAATTTTCTCCTTGTAACCTGGCACAGGCAAAAGAGTCCTGCCAGTGAGCTCCTTTTTATCCACCTGAAAGATGAAAAATACGTTTAATCAAGAGAGGCCACAATGCCTGGCACCGCCAAAATGGCTGTTACCATTACAGCCTAATAACAGGGTTATCAGTCGAGCTTTTTTAAGAATATTTATTCTGTTCATGCAGTCACACATTCATACCAAAAAAAAGCTAACAAAGTAAGCAAGAGCCCTTAAATGCAAAAGTGTTTCATTTTGTATTCACACGAGCAGAAACTTGCCTGAATTACCACATTATACAATTTTAAAAAAGGGGGCTTGATAAGAAGATACAATATCTGATCAAAGTAAGCACAAAGAATCCAATGGAGTCTTTTTTCAGCTCTGGAGTTTTTAATATTTCACGCTTCAGACATAGTTCTGTAGGTAATCTAAAGATTTGTGCTGATATCCAATCCTAGTAAGAAGTGGGTGACGTTACCTAATGGGATGTGTAACATTGCTTCATCGGTCTGTTAAAAGGAGATATAACTCCGTTTTATGTTAATATTCCTCATAGGTTCATTAAGACATTCTCACATCATTAGGAGAACGAGCTACAGCACGCCATATTTACCATATTTGGAAAGCACATTATATGATATAAAATGCATGAGGTCAGAGATTTCATACCATGGCACTTTTGCTGTATTCTGATAGTTAAATTTGACCATTAGGAGTGACCACATCCAATGTGTGGCTATGGAAAAAAATCCATACACCGCTTCATCAATACTGTTGAGGCTCCTCAGTCTGACCTCTTACACAATCTCTCTTAATCGTGGGGAGACTTCAGAAAAGATAACTTTACGTTAAACATCTCAATTATAGAGCAAAATGAGTGAGGGAAGGTCTGCGTGTGCACCTCATGCAAGTAAAGGCACGCTGACTGTGTCTTTGGGCTCGGTGCGATGTTTATGGACCGGTGGTGCTGCTGGGAAAAGGCTGACGTTCAGATTTTGTCAGGTTTCCTCTTTAGTACAGCTGCAGAATACTGGACTCACTCCCATGTGGTTAACAGTTTGTTCTGACTAGTCTGTGCAGGCCCTTGTTACTGAGTGCTGCTCATCAGCCTGCTTTCCTCTGCTCCATCCACAGCAGGACAATTCATGGCAGCTGGTTTAAAAATGGGAAGTCTGCTTTGTGCCATCTTCTCATTTGTTGGCTGAATTTAGGGTTACGTGTTGCCTAGTACTCACGTGAAAGACTAACTGTGCCTAGAAGGGATTTTGTGTTCTGCAGGACATTTGTTCTTGATTGTTATTCTGTTGTTCTGTAACCTGTTTTGTCTGCATTTGAGTCAAAGTTGCAAAACCCCAGGAGATAGGGCCAGTTAGTACTTGTTCACTTTGTAAAACACCACATGGGATATAACGAGGTCAGAGACCCTAAGACTTTCTTTTCTTATCCAGAACAGGCAGGCTAAGTTCTCACACTTCTCTTACAAGTTGCACCGAGGTTTGATTTGGGTTTAATTTGGTTCTTTTAGTATCCACCTGCCCTGCATTCCCATTTTCTTTCATGTATTTAATTTGTGCAAAACAATAAAACCTTTAACCTGTACTCCATAAATTAGTTCTCTCCACTCTCACTAAACCTCTTTCCACCTGGTTAATTATTATTGCTCCCCTAGTAAGCTGGGGTCATAACACTCTTATTTGGCCTGAGTTTGATTGGAGCAGAGTGTAATAGATGGTAACCCTGTAATTTATTTCCTCACTGTAACTGCTGTTTGGGGCAATTCACAATATAATCATGTGTTTCAGTTCGCTGAGCAAATCCACAAGATGCTTGTGAGACAACTGCAGCTGTAATCTTTGCATGCTTGACTGTGAATGTGATGACGTTCACTTGAGTTATGGGGTGGTTAAAATGGTTCAGACAATGAGGTGCACTGCTTGATATTTAACCAAAACTCTTAAATACAGAGGAACTTACCTCTATGTCAGAGATGGCAGAGTTTAGTGTGCAGGACCAGTTGACCAGCCTCTTGCTCCTGTAGATTACTCCCTCATCATGCATGCGGATAAAGGCCTCTTGGACTGCATAGGAAAGTTTCTAGTGCAAACCATATAAACATAGATATTTTATATATTATTTTTTAACTATAATCAAACAGAAAATAGAACTCGTTTAAAGATTTTGGAAAACTTACAGAGTCCATAGTGAAGCAAGCTCTGTCCCAATCCAGGGAGGAGCCCAGTTTCTTCAGCTGGTGGTAGATCCGGTCTCCCTTTCTACAAAGGCAAAAAAGATTATTGTGATGTTTCTCCTACTTAAGATCATTTACATCTCCCCTTTCCTACTACTTCCTCTACTCACTCATCCTTCCATTTCCAGATTTCCTGGATGAAGTTTTCCCTGCCCAGATCATGACGGCTCATGCCCTTCTCTCTCATCATCTTTTTCTCCACCACCACCTGGGTTGCAATGCCAGCGTGGTCACAGCCCGGGTTCCACAGGGTGGTCTCACCTCGCATCCGGTGCCTGCACAGACCAGATGGAAGATCAGCTCAAACATATTAACGCAGAGAAATCCCATCATGTAACAAAAGAATTACAGTTTAGAGAAGAGCTAAGTTACCATCTGGTCAGAGTGTCTTGGATGGCATTGGTGAGGGCGTGACCCAAGTGAAGTGATCCTGTCACATTAGGTGGAGGGATGCACATCATGAAGATGCCCTGAGGGTTTTGCTCACTAATACTCTTCCTCTACAGAATGTAGTGACAGACGGGTTATTGAAGACTAAAATTATCAATAAAATTTTTTTTAAAAATTCAGTACCATTTTTTATAATGTGAAAGGACTCTTACCCCATACTCAGGCTTGAAGAATCCCTGCTTTTCCCACCATGGATACCAGGCAGCCTCCACATACTGAGGACTGTAGGAGTCGGGAAGTGGACTAACAACATCTGACACCAGAAATGAGAAAAAGGTAAGTAAAGAATTTAAATAAAATGCTGAAAAAAATATTGATATTACACAGTTTGTAAATAAGGCATACTTTTTCACATAATGCACCATCACTAATAAATAGATGAAGCTGCAAAACCCAAAGGAACTAAAGGTAAAGGTCATCAAGCTGCAATAATGTGCAGATACTACATGGTGAGAAGTGTGAAGACAATGGGATGTGAGCAGAATTTAAGTTTTCTAGTTTATATATGCACATCAAACCCAGGTAAGTAATGTTACTAAAGCCTGAGGTACAATCTATCACCCCTAAGAAATAACTAAAGAATACTGTGGTTGTGTGTATTTTCTTACGTATGCGTTTTATATTACACAGTACCTACTCAGGTACTTTGTGAAAAATCCAAATTTGTTTAAAAACTAAATTTGCAAATGAATTACAGAGCAACTCTGTGGATGAACAGCAGAGACTGAATGTTGGATGAAAATGGGAACAAACAGAGGCCTGAACTACAAAGCAGGATTCGGGGTCTGTGAGGTAACTTCAGGGTTAACCCGGGATTTCCAGGATATTGAAAGTGGTTCACTTCTTACTGGGGTGCATTGCCACTGCAGATCTATCCTGCTACAGAGGATGCTATGTTCAAGATAAGAGGTCAGCAGGTACAAAACTACTGCCCCCTGACCAATCGATTCTCCGGAAAATAGCGTTGCCATTACTGTGGACCTCATGCCCAGACAGTGAGAAGGTCTATTTGGTCAGCTTTACTTTCTGGCTTTAAGAAGCCTTTACTGAAATAGCGCTTTTCCAGTGAAAGCAAACACATATACATGTGTGCGTGCAAGCACCTTGAGATAACTGCTGTTGAGAATTAGAGCAATAGAAATAAAATTAAATTGATTTATAGCATTTTTAATATTAGGATACATCTTAAATACTCTACAGTGCTTTTCCTATAACTCAGAGTCATGCCTTTAGCCTGCACTGTGTATTTGAACTTTTCAGATTTTAGTACACACTGTCTTTGTAAAATATGATGCTCTGCTGCCAGCAGACCTGTCAGTGTTTTTATTATCTTGTTAGCTTAGGGAGGGAAGTTCTGGGTCCTACAGCCCACTCACCACGACTTGTTCCACTTCTTTGTTTATTGCCATTTATTGTCTGTTTAAATAAAATAGCTTGAAACTTGGGTGGGACGTCCTCTTTATAGGTTGTAGTCACTGAGATAAGTTAGCTTCATAGTGCAGGCCCCAGGGAAGCTTCTCTGCAACATGAGGTTGCATGCAATCCACTTACAGCATTCACGTCACCTCAAGCATAGTGAACAATCTAGGGCTGCAATGATTCATCGAATAACTCAATTATAAAAAATCCTCAGTGCAAATTTTTTGCTTCGATGCTTTGTTTAAACTCTGTAGCGCTTAGCTGACACCGTGTAAATGTGAGCATTTCCCCCACATTTGCGACTAAAAATAGACCTCTGATAGAAGCGATTCTAGGAGCATGTGTGTGAATAAGTATGACAACAGTAAGCCCATGCAGCCCTAAGTTTTTCAACAAAAAGACTGATAACACAACGGCAGCGGTGAAAATTGTCTGTCTACACACACACACACACACACACACACAAACACACACACGGCAAAGAGGCGGCGCTATTATCGAGATGATGAGCTCAGGTTGAGTGAAAGAAAACTTTTTCTAGCACCCAAAACAGCAGCACTTGTTTCTGTAATCACCGTTAAAAACTTTACTGGGAAAAGGTTTAAGGGAGTCCTTCATCGAACCACCTGTTCGACAAGCGGCAACATGAAGAAAATATTGTAGCTGCTCCCATCCACCGCCGTTTGTTTTAAGCAGCAAAAAACCTACAGTAAAGCTACAGAAGTTAAAATAAAATATACAGATGAACTGTTAACTTAGTCTGACACGATGTTTAAATTAGGCAGCTTGCTGAAAGCTGACAGCAGCCATCCTGCAGCAAGCAGGGGTGAGTCTCAATAGGGGCACGGGGTGTACTAGACCATATTTATTTCAAGGTTTTAGTAACATTATTTTGCAGATTTAGATTAATAGAAAATAAAGTATATTAAATAAATTTTATTCATATTTATATATATAAAAATATATATATAAAATACATTTATATATAAATATATAAAAGTTGCCCCCCCCCCCCATCAGTCATCATTATTAACATCAACAAGATCAGAACGTCTGTTTTCTGCAGCAGGAAACATTAAATCAGAGCACAGGGCAAACCCCAGTTATGAGAATGTTATGATTACTTTTCTTCATCGAGCCTAGCAAGATTCAGACTTGTCCAACTTGTCCAACTTGAACATTCTAAGTCACATCATTCTCGAGTTACGGCCAACATTAAAGTTTTTGTGGAACAGACGCCACCAACGCTATGATTACAGCTCGACTTTTTATTCAAAACAGCCGAGCTAAAAATATGATTTTAATATGGGATGTAAATACAATGAAAGGGTTTAGTTTTTCTGACAGATGTATGCAGTTGAACTATTAAAAACACTTCAATTTCTAAAATGAAAACCAATGAGCAGTTCATTCTGAAAGACCCGTGTTTTTTCTCTTTGCAATATTTAGTACTGCTTATTAAGACAAAAGTACTTTTTATCAGATTATTTAATCGATGGAATAACCGATAGAATATTCGATTACTAAAATAATCAATAGCTACAGCTCTAAGACAATCACCTTTTTTGTCTCCGGCAGGGGTGGGGATATTGTATGAAATCACTCCCAACTCCTTCTTCTCAGGTTTGGCCTTTTTCTGTGAGAGTAAAAAAAAAACAGAAGAGAATAGAGATGAGAGGCTTTAAAATCTTAATCTGTTTAATCATCTGTCCATACTTGTGATTTTCAAAACTTCACAAATGAATTTCTGTTTAAAGATGTTGGGTATTTATACCTCAGATGGAGGCTGCGTCTTTTTCTTTGCCTCCATTTCTTTCTTCTGTTGAAACTTTTCAAGCTTTTCTCTCTTCTTTGCTTCCTTCTTCAGCTGGGCCTCCGTCTTCGGTGGACCTGAAAGGAAATATCGCAACAGCATGATATACTGTACACAATAATATTCTAACACTTACTAACTGCTTCACAGAGTTTCCTAACCATTTGCTGGGGTGCTGGCAGAGTCAGCAGCAGGACTGGTATTAACATCGTTAGCATTTGTAGCAGGATTTGTCTTCGGTGTGACTGGGACCATCTTCTCACAAAGTGTGATCTTCCCCAGGACCTTCAGGAACTGTGGCTGATTAATGAGGGTTGTGAACCATCTGGTGACATTGGTTACACCCTCTCTGTCTGAAGCCTCCAATGCCTAAGTATTTACAAAACAATATCAGAAACTATGCAGAAAAACCTGTTAGACAGTAAACTTTGCACAGAACACGTACATATTTAAACGGAAGCAGAACAGCTATAGCTACAGCTATATCAGCCAGGGTAATGCTCTCTCCCACCAGGTAGGTTCTTGGTGCCAAAGCCTGGTCAAGAACCTTAAGAACACGCATCAGCTCTGCACGGGAACTCTGCTGGAGCTGAGAATGCACAAAGAGTAGGAGGATAAGGCCTCACATGAACAAATCACACACCTGTAAAGTTCAAGTCAGCTTTTAAATACCTTTTTATCCACTCCCATCACCCCAATCAGGGGGAAGACCACAGAACATGACACCGGGGTGAGCTCATTGTCTGCGAAGCTGAGCCACTGCCACACCTGACTCTGCTGCTTAGCATCTAGACCAGCCCTCTTTCCCTGAAAGGCTAAGTACCATGACACAGCAGTGGCCCCACTCACTACAGAATCACCTTCCCCAGCAGCACCCAGCACAAGGGCAGGTCTGGAGCGGGCGTTCAGGGACGCAGGAGGGTCCTCTGTGATGATCTGTGGCCGGGAGGACGGTCCATATTCTGCAGCAATGAGAGCCAGAAGGCTCCTGAAGTCATCAGGGTGAGGGGACACATAGAGAGTGGTCATCTCTGGT
Source organism: Cichlasoma orientale (assembly GCA_034780415.1). Taxonomy (NCBI): domain Eukaryota; kingdom Metazoa; phylum Chordata; class Actinopteri; order Cichliformes; family Cichlidae; genus Cichlasoma; species Cichlasoma orientale. The sequence goes on along the minus strand of JAVDPK010002395.1, from coordinate 769,919 downwards.
GGAGACACAGAAAGGTTGTGTGAGAACTGATGGCGAATTATCCACTTTTTTGCTGTTAGAGCATTTCTCTATCAGACTGGCGGCAGCAGCAGAATGGGTGTGTTTTCTTGCAGAATTAGTACCGCACTGATGTGTAAACTTCACGCTATTTAAGATCAAATCAAGAAGAGGTGGCAAATTTTTTTTGTTTACTTTAGTTTATTATTATTGCCATACAATGGCACATCACTACCTGCAATGAAATTCTTACGTCCAGGTCCCTCAATATTTCGCATATAAAACCAAAAGCAAGTTTTTTTTAAGAAAACTGTTTGTTTTTTTTAAAGAATACTCAAGCATCTCAAACAACTTTAAACATCTTCAACAAAATCAGTTGGGGTATCTCACAGTGGGTATCATAATCACTTAAAAAGAGGGCAGCCGGTTGTCTCTTATTTCACTTTCTGCAGATCTGAGCTGTGCCACCTGTCAGCCTTAAGAAAAGTGGTGCAAACAGGCTAGTTAGCTTAAGCTAATCATTGAAACTGATTTTGTTTTTTAGCAGCTCCACTGTGAACTTTTACAAACCTTTATTCAAGCTGCCATAACTTGAAACTCACCGTGAACTAAGTGTTCAAGAAACCTGCAGCTTGCTATTAAAAATTTCTAAAGAGAGTCATACGTACCTTTGAATGAAACAGAAACGGTTTAGTTAGCACACACACAGCCACATGAATGCCTGTCTGATGCAATGAAACGACATCAGTGAGTTCCGGGTTTCAAGCACCGCTTCCGGCACAAAACGGAAGTTGTGTTATCCACAATGAATATTTATATCGTCACCCTCTAAGCCCTAAGTCAAGTTTTATTTTTGCCTAAGTCATCATATTTTCAATTTCGGTTCAGATTTTTGTCTTTTCTGAAAAACCTAAAAAAAATTACTTTAAAAGGTGACGATATAATGACAGTAACAGGTCAGATCAGCAACATTATTCTTGTCCTTTTTATCCATTTGTTGCATCAAATTATCTAATTGTAATCAATAAATAAATAAAACATTTTATAATGTAATTTGTAATTTATATTTATTTAAAAATAAATATAAATTAGAATTGAACACACACACACACACACACACACACACACACACACACACACACACACACACACACACACACACACAC
>JAVDPK010002395.1:755830-768656 GCA_034780415.1 Cichlasoma orientale | reverse complement strand
CACACACACACACACACACACACACACACACACACACACACACACACACACACACACACACACACACATTTAAAAAAAAAAATCCCAGCTCGCCCTGCGGGCAGTCTTTGTCCTCCAAGCTCGGATCCTCTACCAGAGGCCTGGGAGCTTGAGGGTCCTGTGCAGTATCTTAGCTGTTACTAATACTGTGCTATTCTGGACAGAAATCCTGGATGTTGTTCCTGGAATCTGCTGGAGCTATTCTCCCAATTTTTTGGGTCACTGCCCCAAGCGTTCTGATTACCATGGGGACCACTGTTACCTTCACTTTCCACATCCTCTCTAGCTCTTTTTTCAGCCCTTGGTATTTATGGAGCTTCTTGTGTTTATTCCTCCTAATGTTGCCATCACTTGGTATTGCTACATCTATCACTACGGCCTTCTTCCCCTGCTCATCCACCACTACTATGTCCGGTTAATTAGCCATCACCAGTTTCTCCATCTGTATTTGGAAGTCCCACAGAATCTTAGTTTGGTCATTCTCAACCACTCTGGTGCCATGATTAGTGCCTCTGTATTGTCTTTCAGCCTAGCTTTCTCCAGCCATTGGTAGGATTTGTCAATAGCCGCTTCTTCTATCTGCCATAGGTACATGCCATGCAGGGGCCTGTCCTTCCATAGTGGTTCCTGTTCTTGCTCCCCTCCTTTCTTGAGTTTCTGTTGCCTGAGGTATTCACTAAGAACATGATCAGTTTAGGCCATGTGCTCCTGGTGTGCTGATGTACTCAGGGATCTTTGCTGTTTCATCCAGGATAGTGGTTCTAACACTCAGTAGTCCTTGGCCTTCTTTCGTTTTGCGTACAGTCTCAGGGTGTTGGATTTGGGGTGAAACCCTCCATGCACGGTAAGGAGCTTTCTCATCTTGATGTTAGTGGCTTCTATCTTCTCCTTTGGCCAGCTTATTATTCCAGCAGGGTATCTTGACCCTGTTGGTTTTTGTAAACTGTGTATGTATACAAAGTATGAGATGATTTTTTCTACTCATCCATCTCCATCCCTATGTGTTCGCTATTGATTTCCATTTTTTAAGGCAGCGCCTCTAGAGGGCAGCATGGCCGCAGTCACCTATCTCCCCATGTCTTGTTGATTGCTTGTATTGTCTTTGTATGGGTGTTCTAGAACTTTTTAATTTCCCTGGAAAGGAATTAATAAAGTTTAATCTAATCTAATCTAATCTGATGACCAGCAGGGCGCAAGTGTTGATTGCCCGGATCTTGTTCTTTCTATTCAGCTGACTTGCCTTACACTCTGCAGTTACTTGGCAGGTATACAGCTTTCCTGGTTGCCCCTTTGTGGTTCCCATTTGCCTGTGGGATTCCGAGGTACTTATAGCTGTCCTCAGTGTCTGCAATGTTGCCTTCTGGTAGTGCAGTCCCTCTTTGTTACCATCCGACTAAACTATTCCAGTCTAAATGACTTTCCAATGTTAATGATTTGGCTGAGGCGGTTCAGGCTTATGCAGATGTGACTCACACAAATATGTGGTCACAATTGCGAATCAAGTCTGGTGATATGTGTGTATTCTTGTATGTTTCACACTTTGTGTGTGAGTAGTACGAGATTTACCAAGTCTTCCAAGTGTAACTATGGACAGCAGAACACTTCAGGAAATGATGCCTACCATTCTCTATAACACTGCTTTCTGTGACAGGTGAACACATCTATGAGGACATAAGATCCCACACACGTTTCTGTACTATGCCTTCTTGCAGCTGTCTTGAGATTCCTAGTGTATATATTCAGATTTATAGTGCACATATTATTTATTAATCCAATTTGCACTACTCTCTTGCACAATGTCACTCTTACTATTATTCTTCTTTACCTAATTTTTATTTTTATTTTTTATCACTATAGTATATGTAACTTTTTGCACTCATAGTATAGGGCCCACTGTGTACCTGTGGCATGGTGACTTTGTTTATTTATTGTAGACTACTATTTTCCTGCTGCTGTAACTATCTATCTATCTATCTATCTATCTATCTATCTATCTATCTATCTATCTATCTATCTATCTATCTATCTATCTATCTAGAGGGCAGCAGAGTGCAGCAGAGTGCCTGCTGACCAGGTCTAACAGTCTCAAGCTACCCTGCCAGCATACATAGGTGTATGCTGGCCAATGGGCCCCATGGTTCCGGGGCCCATAAGGGCAAACATTATGGGCCCCATAAGGTTTTGTCCACGGTTTCCAGGGGTTTGCCCAGATAGATTTTAACAGGCCCTGAATATGTGTTCATTGGGACTCAGATAAGTTGACTTACAAGAGGCCCATGCATGGTCCATGCATAGTCCATGCATGCATGGACCATATGGGGCCCACCTATGTATGCTGGCAGGGTAGTGTTTCTGCCAGTTCCTTTCTGGGCCATTGAATTCAGCCATGTGCCTGTCCATCTTAGCCGCTATGTTGCCTGACAGGAGCTTCCATGTTGTACTGAGGAAGGTTATTGGTCAGTAGTTGGATGAGACTGGTCCCTGCTGTTGATCCTTGGGGATCAGGACTGTCCGGCCTTTCGGTCAGCCATTCCACGTCCATCTTAGCCATTAGCAGCTGGTTAATTTGTGCTGTCAGGCACTCATGGAGTGCAGTTAGCTTCTTTAGCAGTAGGTGAGAATCATGTCAGGGCCTGGTGCTGTCCAACTCTTCATATTTGAGACTCTTTGTTTGATTTCTGCCACTGTGATGCTTACTGGATCCTGTTCAACGAGGTTGCTGTGGTCTGCTTTTAAATCCTCTAGCCACTGAGCATTGCTGTTGTATGTTGCATCCTTCTCCAATATGATATAAGATATCTGTATTGTCATTGCACAATATTTATTTTCGCTTGCATTTGACACTAGTTGAGTTGAGTATTTTTTTGGTTTTACCATGGCATCATAGTTTTATATATTTTTGATTATATTTATGGTTTTACCAGTTAACATTTGATTTTATATTGTATTTATTGCTGTTTTAATTGATTATTGCTGATTTTGATGTTTTGTACAGCACTTTGGGCAACGGAAGTTGTTTTAATGTGCTATATAAATAAACTTTGCCTTGCCTTGCCTACAATGAAATTTTGTTGGTGCTGAAATAATAAATAATACAAGATAGAAATAAGAAATATAAATAAAATAAATAAGGATCTGGTATTTACAGTGAGCAGAGTTAGTATAAATGGAAATAAATGTGTTTTCTGCATGTGCATGTGCAATATGCACATGATTTTCTAGTATTGCTCCTTCTCAAGCCTTGGTGGGGCTGTTCTGGTACTGTTCCCCTGCCACTGAGAGCATACCTTGTATGGTTCAGTGGAGTGCATCTGATTTATTCTTCTGGGTTCCATGTCTCAGGTATACCTCGTCAAGCAGTTGGCCTTTGCTTGGAAGTTTCTAAGGCCTCAAGTATATACAGCTTGTTGTACTGTTGTACAGCTTGTGCTCCTTTCTTCATCACACCTTTCTGCAGCTCTGATAGCTGGCTGACTTCTATGAAGGGTAGTGCTCCTGGTTCATCTTATACACAAGCATCTCAAGGATCACTGCTGCTGTGGTATAGATCAGCTGGTTGGTTTCAGTGGTGGTCAAAGTAGGGATTGTCCATTGTCCATTCTAGTAGACTTTCTGAGGGAAATTCATGTAGTCTTGTAATCTCCCACCAAGGGTCCAGGTTTCCAGCTTAGCCATGATATTCACTTTCAGGTCAGCTGCTCTGGCATTCAGCACACCAGCTGTTCTCGGGGCTTGGTACCCATTCTCAAATGGTGGGGATGATGATATCTCCCCCCTGACCTGACGTCCTGGCTCCCCCTTGCCATAGCATTTGTGTTCTACCTTACCAATGTCCAGTTGTGCTAGCAGTTGCTTCACGTGGATCTTGGAACACTGAGCTACTTGTTGTTTCGATGTCAGTCTGGATGTTGGGTGTCGAAGAATCCATAGGTCCCACATCCTCTTCATGTAACTCCTTTCATAATACAATATATGTGCGGGAGGGAGTCACTGTCCAGGTGTTAATAATATATTATTATTATTTCACGATCATTTCAACTGCTGTAACAAATTTACTAAATATGTAAAGTATTTCTCATCTCATCCTTAAATAAAATATTAATAAATGAATATTTCACTTACTTACAAATAAACAATCTTGTGACTGTTGTATAGAATAAAGTAGCAGATAACTGATCTAGTTAGAGCTTAATTCCTACATCAAAATGGTTTAATTGGTAAAATTATCTTATATTTTAAAAACCGCTGTCTTTTTTAATGTCTAATAATATTGTATGGCGTAGAAGGTATAATACAACATCAAGACCAACCAAAGTACAATAAATGAGTAAATATATTCATGTCAAATTGCACTACTGGAACAGGGAAAAATATCAGTGGCAAGAATACAAATAAGAAAATTCAATAATAATACATGTGATGATGATCAGCCAGCATTCTCTTTTATTCTGCTTTGCAGATGTGACAATTACACACAAGTTGTCTTGAGTAACTACATCCAAAAGCACAGTGTGCAGTGTTATTCAAATCACAGCTGGTTCAGCTTTTAAGTACAGCAGATTATTTAGACAGCCAGCTTTCCACAGTGAAGTGTAAGACCTACAGTGTAAGAAAATCAGTGAAATTTACTCCATCACTATTTCAATTTAAAAATAAATCCAGCAAACCTTCTGTAACAACTAAGGCATATCAAATTATACCATCTTCAGATAGTTGTTTTCACACTTTCGTATGTGGAAGAAATTTACAAACCAAAACTGAAATTGGAAAAAAAAAAGATTATTAATGGAGTCATCTTGAGTCTTTTTTTTCATCCTTCATTCGACTCCCGCTCAAAGGCCTCTCTTACTCCTCCAAAGACAACATCCACCATTCCAAATATTACACCTCCACCCAGCCTGAACATATTGATCAATCCCTTCCCACTTCTCCATACCAGCCTCCCCAAACCTCCTCCTACAACTTGTGCTTGACCGCCCATCTCTGACACGACTGTTCCCACATAACCCTCACTCTGCTCCCATAGCCGTCCTCCAAAGAACTTGGTCACTGACCAAGCATTATCCAACACATCACCAAATATCCCCGCCGTGTCTCCAGCCAGGGTGCCCAGGCCAGTGACCCCAGTGTGACAGCTGTTCAGCAGTTCCTCCATCATAGAGGAGGTGCAGTAGTAAACGCTACAAAAGCAGGTCTCCCCAATACCTAGCAGTATTTCTCCTGCTGAGCCTATCCAGGAGAGGAGGTCAGAGGTCAGTAGATGGAGCAGGGTGAAGGTCCCTCCAGGCAGGGAGGAGAGAACTCCGAGGTCTTCCTGAAGAACATAGGTCACCTGAATCCAGATAAGACAAGTGAGTCAATTTTACAGTGAGATTGGAGAAAGTGTAAACAATAAAAAGACAGAAAACCTCGAGGCACTACACTAAACCCAGAGTTAACTCTACCTGTAGGCCACACCTCATTCCAGTCTACGGGAGGTGCAGACTGGAATGAAAAGATTTATTATTCAACTTTGAACTTGAATATGTTAATATGTAACTTAAACTCAGATTTCCATGTTTGCTGACACAAACTATTGAGACAGTAGCGGTTTTTATTAAACCAAGGCTCAAATGTAGAAACACAAAATAATTAGAAATGTTTTTTTCTTTCTAAAAACTTACTAGTCATACTAATTATTAAATATGTTCTTATTTCTATATGTGTTTTTAACTCTCAAGGATTGCTTGTAACTGATTAAATGAAAGCAGCGCGAGGATCAGTAGTTAGTTGTGAAAACAGTTGCTACATATGTCTGGAATGTGGATTTCTAAGGTCTTACAAAATAATGAAGCTGTTAATGATGTTGCTACAAACTGGGGTGTGGTGAGGTAATCCAAGAAGTTACAATACTGACGCATTATAGGAAACTGAACCCTGTATTTCAGCATATATGTGTATTTCACATTAGAGACTGAAGGTTTAGCTATTCGCATTGAAATCTATGAAAGTGTATTATGTGCTATGACAATTATCAAACTCCCAGAGAACATATTTAAGTCTAAATAAAATAAAACTAGCTTTAAATGGTTCATTCAGTTGCATCACCTGCCCAGGTAATTGTGTGACAGTAGAGAACACAGGGTGCAGAGGAACTTTGAAGATGGAGAAGGTGACGGAGAGGATGGAGACCAGAATGCTGGTGGAGTTCGTGTCCATCTCCTCAACAGCTTCATAGTCAGCTGAGGAGTCAGAGGAGTCTGATCTGACTTCTGGATGTGTCGCATCACGCTGTTCGTCGCTGCTGCTCTCAGAAGTTGCTGCATCTGCTGAAGTCTCTTGTGTGGCGTCAGCACCATCACCACCAGCCACCTGCGCTTTAGTTATCGTCGCCTCTCTGCTTTCCAGGATGTCTTCATTTACATCCTGGGGAGCTGCGTCTGTCTCCACATCTGCATCACTTGTTTCTTCAACAGCATCGACTGCTTCTAGGTTGTGTGTATTTCCAGGAAGCCCCTCAACTCTGACTGCAACACTTTCCCCATCTCCTCCTCTGCAACCTTCAGAGAACAGCTCTGCCAATCCTAGTATATCTTCCAGCTCCTTCACACTCACTTGCCTCACCCCTTCCTCTGTCTCTCTGATTAACCCCACGCTGAAGCCACCCTTCCCCTGTGGGACAGCGCAGCACGCCGCAGACCACAGCGGCTTCATCTGACACTCTTCGTCTCCATCCTCAGCAGCCCTGAGTCCTCCCACTCCAGTCAGGATGTAGAGATCACCCCCTAAAGTGCTGCACTGGGGAGATATGCTTGACTGGACCAATGTTGTGACTGTTGAGTCCCAGTGGTGAAAAGGGGAGTCTGTGGGCGAGACAGAATCAGATGGAGCCGCACCTCCTCTGAGAAGAGCTGGTAATGCTACTTTAATGTCATCTTCCTGCTCCATGTGGCAGAAAAAGAATAAAAAAAAACAGCAGTTTAAGTGAGAGTGCATCAGAGTCTTCAGTCAATATTTTTACAATTGAATTAACAGTTTGATTTTTCAGTATGAGGACAGAATAACAGAAACATCTTAAATTCCTGCTTCTTTGCCACTATGTGTACTTTTCAAGCTTGATAAAGGTCGCTTCTTGAAAAGAAAAAAAAAATCCAGCTTTTAGATTTATATTGCTTCAGATTTTCTGCAAGCTCCATTTTCAGCTGATTTTTTTTTTAATGCTTGTTATGAGAGTGGAAGAAATAATCAGCCCCTTTACCTAATTAAAGAACCTGTTATTAACCACTGGAGCTGCATGTTTGTAATAAATAAATAATGTTAATACCCTTGTTCCAATAAAAGCCCTGCATTAAAAATCTTACCTAACCTTCGGGTCCCCAGACACCTCATTATTATTATCATTATTAGAAGTAGTAGTAGTAGTAGTAGTCCATCATCTGGGATGAAGTATTGCTTATCTTAAGCGCAAGTAGACACACAGTGCTTAACAAATTTATTACTTGTGTTACCTTGTGGTTTACTGTTTGTATATGCTCCTATTAAGCATATTCATGTTCTCAGTTCTTAGTGCTTTAATTTAGCTCTTCTTCTGGTGTCTTGTCTCATGTTTTGTTCTGTCATGTGTCTGTTTCCTCAGCGTGCCTGCCTCCCATGTGTTTCTGTCTGTGTCAAGTTCACGTCTTAGTCGTCTCTGCGTTTGTTACTTCCTGTCTTGTTTTGTTAGTCTCCCATCTCTCATGTCCTGTATTTAGTTTTACTTCCCTTGTCTCGTCTCAGTGATTAGTTTCAGCTGTGCTCCCTGGTGTGTTCTGTCTCCCTGATTATCTCATGTGTGCAGTTATTGTTTGAGTCCTCCTCTGTTCTTTGTCGTGTCGTCAGTTTCTCCTTTTATGCTGCGTTCTCTCCCATCAGTGTGTTGTTCCTTGTTCAGTGAACTTCCTAGTTTGTTCTGCTGGCTCCAGTCAAGTTCTGTTTGCACTTTGTTAATTCAGTGTGTTACCAGCAATAAAGCCGAGTGTTTTGAGTTTAAGTCCTGTCTTCGGAGTCCTGCACTGGTGTACTATTCCTGTCCGCCTCACAATAAGTATGCATACTGCATGTAAATGGTTCCTATGAATATGTTATTCTATACTGATGATGATTTGACTTTTCTCTATGCCGTTACATCTGAATAACAGCATATAGCTGTTATTCAGATGTAAACATGTGAAATTTGTTTACGCTTGGACTGCATGGAGTTAATAGTTGAACGCTTTCTTAAGGGGCGGCCATCCAAACCGTGTGATCCATCCATCCATTTTCTTCCACTTATCCAGTTCAGGGTGACAGTTGGGCTGGAGCCTAGCCCAGCTGTCATAGGGCAGAAGGCAGGGTACACCCTGGACAGGTCACCAATCTATCCCAGGGCTCGAAACTATGTGATTTATTTTGTTAACTTTTTGAGTTTATTTATACAGATTCTTTTTTTGAAAAAGAACTAGTTACCACAGCTGCCACATAAATAAGTTATAAAAAAAAAAGTTGTGTAAATGTACTTACTTTTGCCTTCTGGTTTTCTTTTTGCACAGTGGAAAATGTATTCCTACACTTATAACTCCATCATTCAAAATTAAGCACTTCTACTTTAAGCAACGTGATATATGCACTCTTACCACAGGTTCTTTCCTCTCCTTTCCCTCCCTCTCTGTCCATCCTTGGCCGAGATGGAAGGCAGAGTAGACAGCTGTGTCACAGGTCGGTCTGGACAGAGTGGCAAATGCCTGCCCTCCCGGCAGCCTGTGGCAGCGTGGGCGCAGCAGCGGCCCTGCAGAGGATCCCCGAGGAGGCATCTGTCTGTAGAAGCAGTTGCTGCAGAGGGTGAAGTCTGCCTGTGAGTTGTCCTCAGCTGGAAGAGACAGGCCTGGGCCCAACACTGCCAGCAGCCAGACAGCCGCAGCGGCTGCACTGACAGCAGCAGGACACAGCATGATGGTGGTGAGCTCAGCAGATCCCCCCTCCCCTCCTCTCTCACACACACACACTCACACAGAGTGAGAGGGAGAGGCTTATAAATTACCCAGTAATTTCCGTATATAGATGAAAGATAATGTGGTCAATGATGGCTTGTTTTCTTCCTCACACGCTCCTTGTTTCCTCCACCAGTTTCTCTGCAACCATGTCTGTCCTCTGTTAATGTTAGCTGCACTCTGAGAGTGAGTGTGTTTGCAGGCACAGTCTTGCTTACTCCTTCATTTCCCTTTCCGTGACAGCCTCGCCCCCTCTGTCAGTTCCACCCTCTATGACTCTCCCTCTGGCTGTACCTCCACTTCACCCCTCCCTCCCATACTCTCTATGGTTACACCTTCCAACTCCCATTTCTGTTTAAGTACACAAGCTAAGCCCACACCTATTCAAAACTGTCAATTACCAGTAAGTCTGCATTCCCAAACAATGTTCTTTGTGTAAGGTTATTTGATTGTCAAACTCTTGCTTTTCTCAAAGTGTTGACATTATCAGATCAAGTATTTGCTTTGAATTGCTACCAAATCACCTAAAAGTCCAGATAAATGAGAGACAGTGAGCTGTAACAGGGTCTGTTCATAAAATCCTCATTAAAGCTTAATCCTGACAGGGACAGCTTCATGGGTCACTGTCTCAGTGCAGCGATTCTTGAAATTTGAACACACTCCCTTTCATGGCTTGCACATTTGCCCTCCTAAATATCAGAACCATGCTTGTTGAGGCATGATGTTGGCTCCGACTCCTCTTTGCAAAATCATTATGTAGCAAAAGCAAAAATCTGCATGTAATACCATGACCCAGAGTAAACAGAAAAAAAATATATCTTGCACTTTTTTAGACATCAAGAGCTGGAGTCCTGCCAGGCTGCCTTCACATTGCTTAAAAGTTATGGCCAACATGAGCCAAATGTACCCTTGGGCTTCAGTCAACAATGCTATCAGGATTCCTTTGCAGAGAGGTCAAGCAAGCAAAGAAATTCATATGCAGTAACCAACACGGACATGCAGTTTACACAGTATTCTAGTGTGGTAAACATTTACGAAAGCAAAATGCAACGCAAAACAAAGAGGACTGCATACTTCGGTGTCTGAGTGTAGCTGTGGAATAATAGTTTCAGGGTGTGATGTTTGGGTGGGGCATTAAGGCATAACGTAAGATCTAAAGAACACTGTCACAGCTTTCTAAAAATCTCAAAACGTTTCAATCAGAAATGCATTTTGTTAAATACATAAACAGACATAAGCAGCTGTTAATGAAGTGAATAACACACACCAGTTAAGTTTAAATAAAAACTTTTAGTCTGCTGAAATGATTTTAATCTGACACACAGTAAAAACAGCGCATAACCATTAATGACAAATACTTTGATTTCTTTTTTTACTAATTAGATGAAATAAGCTTTAAGTACAAATGACATGTCAAAATGTAACAAGTAAACAAAACTTAAAGTTCCAAACATGTCACAGCTGAACAGATTTAAATGACTGCAGCACACAAATACAAAGTGTGATAGTTGTTAGACAAAAAAAAAAAAAAAAAAAAAAAAAAAAACATTCCTAGTTGTTCAGTTTGCAAATAGGCTGTATAGACATTAAGCCATTCAGCACAGGGATGCTAGATCTTTCTTAAACATTTGCAAACTGTACTTTTGTCACAGATTAATAATCAAACATAATTTTATACAAACACACTTCTGGTGGGGTTATTTGGACAGTGATGCTGCAGTTAAGCTTAAGTCCACATGGGGGTGCTTGATTCTCCTTTCAAGTTTGTTCAATGCAGAAAATACAGCCAGTCACGTTCTGCCATTAAACCTCACACCCACATAGATTCCCCGTACTTATAAATATATCTATACACACACACACTCAGGCTCACTCATTAGGGATGTCAATGACGAGTTCAGCCTCGTCTCCCTCCCCTCTGTCTTCGTCTCCTCTGTCGCTGTCTCCATCGCTCTCACCCTCCTCCTCAGCAGCATCTCCACTAAGCATCTGTCTAGGAACCCAGCTGAAGTGGCCACCGGCAGTTGGAGGAGCTGCAGGGGCTGATGGGTAATTAGCTGCCATTGGAGTAACAACCTGAGGAGATCAGAAGGAAGCAGAAATTCTTAGGAGCAACACAGCGAGGGATGGACAGATGGTAAAAGAACGATGAGTGCGGACTGATGGCTACGTCACAGATGGACACAGTAAATCGGGACAAAGCATGTACAGTCATGGTAAAAAAGAAAGTACACCCACTTTAAAATCTAAGTTTTATGAATCAGGATATAATAAAGCTTAAGCTGTCCAACAGCTAAAGCTTGTCTGAAGCTGGGTCATGCAACAGGACAGCGAGCCCAAGCACAGCAGCAAATCTGACTGAAAAAGAAAAGAATCAAGGAGCTGCAATGGCCCCGTCAAAGTCCAGCCCTCAACCCCATTGAAACACTGTGGAGAGCTGTGCATAAACAAATGCCCACAAACCTCAATGAAGTGAAGCAACACTGTAAAGAAAAGTGGGCCAAAATCCTTCCACAATGACGCGACAGACTGATAGTCATACAGAACGTTAGTGCTGCTTAAGGTGGTTCTACAAGCCGTTTTTCCACATGCTACTCCTGCTTTCTGGCTTTGTTAAATAAAGACGACGTGTAGCATGCCATGCATTATTGTTCATCTCCTGTTGTATTCATTACCTCATTTTAAGACCTGCTGAGACCAGATCATTTTTTATTATGTCCTGATATGTAAAACCTTAGAACTGACAGAAGGTGTACTTTCTTTTTACCATAACTGTATGTGCACTATTAAAAAATTTCAGGAAGAGTAACAAACTTATAATGAATTTAGGGCTCAAAAAAAAGGTCTTGAAATATCAGAGTAAAAAAAATTGAAAAATACTGGACATTAACACTTGTCTTTAATATACTATGAAATATCTGTATTATTTTTGGACTCTTCAAGTACATAAAATAGAAGCTTTTTATTTATTATACATATGCATCTAAACTGCAAACAGCCTACTGTACCATCTACTATGAATGGCTCGTTTATATACACGCGAGAATAAAGCAGTGTATCCGTTTTATCATTATCATCAACATCTCGTTTTCCCTCTTCCTCTCTCACCTTCCCCGTAGTCTCTTTCTTGTTTTTAGCCGCCTTTGTTTTTCTCTCTTTCTTCATTCGTTCAGCTGGGGGAGCCAAATACTCTGGTGGGAAGGGCATCTGCCCAACACACACGCAGGCCCCAAATCATTGTCAAATGACCACACAAACATGCATGCACACAGTCAAAGTGCAGTTTATAAGATAGACACACAGTAAAACAAAGAAAACAGACAGAGGAATGAACAATGCAAAGACAGTGGAGCCATTATAAATCTCAAACAAAAAAATACGTTACGAGTAAAAATGACTCATGAATAAAATGATAAAAAATAATCAAATAATGCAACAACAAAAAAAAAAAAAAACAGATTATGCTCGCTGATGAGAAGATGAAAATGACAGTCACTGTTGCTGGTCACGATAAGATAGGAGGGGAGAGATAAACTCACAGCGTTGAGGTAGGCCCCAGAGCCGGATGACTGCAGGGAATTCATACCGGGACGGGAAAGCAGGGAGAGATGAGGAGATGACGATGAAGGAAGGCACGCGCCGGGACTACTTTTTCGCCTGAGAAGAAGTTCATGGTTTAAATGAAAAGAATGTGTTTAGTTTAGCAGAAAGAAAGTCCAAGAGTGTTACTCTACTGTCCTAAGAGGCTTATTTGGCTTGACAGTCTACAGTCGTGGGGGGGGGGGGGGGGGGGGGGGGGGGGG
>JAVDPK010002395.1:729326-750747 GCA_034780415.1 Cichlasoma orientale | reverse complement strand
CCCCTTCTCAGTCAATATGAAGACCAGCAAGGCACCGATAGTGAAACAGCATCTTTTAATGCAGCTTCCAAAGCAGGCAGATATCAGAGAGCCACCTTGCAAAAATAAACATGCATTGTCTCCCTTCCAGGCAAAACAACTGCAGATATGAAACACAATATCTGAGTGCCTTGCCACCCCTCTCGTTGTTTCCAGAGACACTGGCAGACAGAAATAGACTCCTCTATGTCTGCTGCCATAAATCGCTGCTGCCAGCCACCCAACCACCCAGCCAGCCAGCCAGCCAGCCAGCAAGCCCTCCTGGCAGCTCCAGGCATTTGCCTCTTCCCCACCCCTCCATTTCCTCCGTTACTTTTAATGGAGCCATATATTCTCGAGTCAGGCTGTGGCTACTGATCTGTGCTTGTCAATACGTTTCCTCTTGTTAATTTTCTGCTTGGATGTACGTCCTCGTTGCTCTAATAGTTTGACTGTATCTCGTGTTGGCATGTGTGTTTTTTTTCCTCTCTCGCTTTCTTACCCTCCCTCCCTGTATTGATTTGTTTATGCAGTATATCCTTAACTTTTTCCTCTCCTTCTAACTCCTTCTTTTACTCTTATTTAAATTTCGCAGCGTTCTTTTTGCTCCTGCTTTGCCCTATTTACAGAAAACTGGAATGTACCAAAACCACACCAAAGAAACCAACAACACCTGCAATAAAAGCCTTCTCTGTGGTCACAAGGTAAGATTCGTGTTTTATGGTTTCCAGCTGCTGCTGTGTTTGGAACAGTTGACACCAGATACATTATCTCTAATAACATGACGGTCTTTATTTTAAGGTTTGTATTTAAAAAAACAAAAAAACAGTTTGCAGTAGCATTCCTGTTCTCTTGGCATTTTTCTGCAAGGTTATGCCTTCTGTGTGTGTGTGTGTGTGTTACAGGAAAAGCTCATCCAGGCTATTAAAAGAATCAAGCATGAGGTAGATGAGAGCAGAGAAGCAGAGAGAGAGACATACATAGAATCGGTGGAAGTAGAGGTACTGTCTCTGCCTTATTAATGACCTCTTATCTCTTTTTACACACAATAATTTCAACTTATTGCAGACTAAATGAGCATGTTGCTGCTGCTGGTCAAGCCAGCTTTGGTTACACACACAAAACCTTTAGTTAGATTTACGCACCGAGTTACTTCCTTTCCATTTTCCCTGATTTATCTTTCAGAACAGGTTTGATGACCTGGAAATGGAAATCAGAGCAGAGTTTCAGAACCTGCATCGCTTCCTGGATGAGGAGGAGTGTAGGGACCTGGAGCGACTGAGGAGGGAGAGACAGAAACAACTGAAGCAGCTGAAGGAGAGAGAGAAGAAAATAGCAGACCAAGGGAGAGACCTGGAAAAAGCCATCGCGGTGCTCAACAGCAAGCTGACCGAGGAGGATAGTCCTAAGCTGCTCAAAGTGAGGAAGAGTTTCACTGAATGAGAACATGTGAACTTAAAGACATTTCATGAGCTCATTAATGAATGTTGGGCTTTTATTAGTTTGAATCTAATTCAACTATGCAAAGCTGTGATGCAGCGATAGGTAGGATTGCTGTGTGTGTGGTGAGGAGAAGCAATAAGTTGGTTTATCTGGGGCCACTGTTTTCCACCCCGCTCCTCTGACACACTCACCTTAGTGTTAAAATAACTTTCTATAATTGTTGATCCTCTTTAAACACTTTCAGATTTAGAGCTCCCAGGAAATCGTGCAAGCCTGCGTGTTTACAAAGGGCCGCCCTTTCACAATTGCAGCAATTGAGCCGTTCCTCACAACCTATTTGATCAGTTATAGACATGGACTTAATAAACTGTTGGCTGGTTCTGCAAGTCAAAACTAGTTTCTCATTTGGTCTGCAAATCAACTTCCTAATGCTAGCAGTGTTTGATTGTGTAATTTTAACGGAATTCTTAACTTTTCTTTCATTTTAGGAAATTCAAGATCTCATAAAGAGGTAGGTTTTCTCAAAAGTGTGGTTTTAGCAAACTAATCTGAATCTCAACATTGCCTTCCATCTCGTTTATCTTCTGCGTGTGTGTGGAAGCTTGTGGAAGTCTCGATGTTCTTCTCTGTGGTGTGTCAGAGATTGACCTCCTACCATTCAGTCCTTCCTGCTTTGTTCCAACAGATCTCAGGTCAGCTTTGTTCTCCCAGCGGAGGTGGATTCAGAGGTTCGTTCTGGCCAGTTTGTCGGTCCCATCCAGTACAGAATATGGAAGCACATGAAAAGCTGCCTCTACCCAAGTATGTTCATGTAATATGATTCATTTGACGCAACACACACGCAAATCAGCAGCAGCGATCACTGTGCTCAATCTGTTTCTTCTTCTAGATATAACATCAGTGACCTTTGACCCTGAAACAGCCCACCCGAATCTGACCCTGTCTGAATCCTGCACTTCACTTTGGTTTGATGAGGATAAAGACACAAAGGACTGCCAGGCCAACCCGCGAAGGTTCCATTATTACTACTGTGTGCTGGGCCGTGAGCGCTTCACTACGGGGCGACACTACTGGGAGGTGGAGGTGGGGGGTAAGACAGCGTGGAGGTTGGGTGTGGCCAGAGATGATGTCCCAAGAGGGAAGATGTCTGCCACAGGGACCTCCAGCGGCCTCTGGACCTTGGCACTAAAGGGTGGATCTATCCTGGCCTGCACTGACCCAGACCCCATTAAGATCAAGGTGTCCCTCCACCTCGTCCGCATTGGAGTGTTCTTGGACTGTGAAAAGGAGGAGGTGACCTTTTATAATGCTTTTACCATGGCACCAATCTACACCTTCTCCATGGGCACCTTGGAGGTACCTCTGTTTCCCTTCTATAACCCATGTGACACTGATTACGGAAGGAACACGGCACCGCTAAATATCTTTATCCCTTCACTATAAGAAGCTGTTCTCATCAGCTGGAACTGGACATTAAGACATTAATGACTTACAATAGCAGAATTCATAGGCAGTGATTTTATCAGACAATTTTTAATTTTTAAGCACCTCTCCAACTGGATTATTTAGCATCTCACTCAAGAATATAATTGATAGATTAGTCAAAAATGAAATTATTAGTTGCCAAGAAGCTAAAGAAAGTCCCTCTCCATGATTATCCACCTACTTCCTGATGAAAAGGGGTTCAAATAGAAAAACTAATCAATTTATGCATTCAGTTTATGGAATATCTACAGATGGCTGTTTCTGTGACATTTCTTTACTCTTAAAGGTTGTCATTTGCAGCCATCGTGGCTCCACAGCTGGTGTAAACAGAGTTGTGATGTTGTTACCTTTGGCCTGCATATAAATATCTCTGTTGTGCCTCCTCTGCTATGATGTGTCCTGAAGCTCAAAACACAGCGGGGGGGATTAGTGTGGCCATTGGCGAGAAAGTGACACATGTTCCTCGCAACAAATTATGGGTGACACCGAGTGAGATAACTGACTGAGATTGGTGGGACAGCCCTGAGACCACAGTGTCCTTCTGCAAGGTTGTCAATCGCAGAGAAAGAAAAACTGAGGCAGCAAGACAGCAGATGTCATAATCTTTTGTTTATTCTTAGTATTCCTTTAGACATGAAATAAAGACATTTTCTTTACAAAACATCTGTGTGAAGTGTTGTGCAAAAAGGAAGTACAGAGAGACCATGTGGGACATCACACCACAACCAGGCCAGGACAGCGGCAGGAATTAGAGAATATCAGGGCAGAGACAACTCACATAGTGCAAGGAGTACAAGTGGTCTTAACCATAGTGTTTTCTCTAATCAGAGATGGGTATGAAACCACAATCCCCCTTGGCACAATTTAGCTGTAATAACTCTTTCTTTCACTCACTATCTGCCTTTCTCACACTCATACTCACTCTAAGTGGCTTTCTCGGTATGTGGAAAATGCTGTTCTAGTCACCTCTCATTAATTGCTTACAACAACATAACCCAAAGGGTTACCCACACAAAGCCTTGTCATTCATCTGCTGCTATTATGAACTCACTCACAAACTCCAAACTAAGCCATAGACTCGATTAATGGAAACGCCTTCACTTTCAAGTAAAACGCACTCAGCAGTCTGTGTGCTACTTACAATTAAGTCAAACTCCCTTCATCACTTTTGGAGCTCAACCGATAAAAGATTTTAAAGACCGATATTTGGTGATTTAAAAATCCAATATTTTTAAATCACCACAGTCACATTTGCCCTTTCTCTGTTTTTTTTTAATATAAATGCCAATACTGATATATGGGTAAATTAGTAATCTCGGCCAATATGTTGGACTCTAATCACTTACATCAGTGATTCCCAAAGTGTGGGCCGCGGCCCCCTGGTGGGCCGTGAAGGTACTGCAGGAGGGCCACAGTAATAACGGAAATTCAGTTCGAAATTACTCACAAATATTGATAGTTACATATTTATATAAATGTATTTATTATATAAAAAGTTAATTAAAACTGGTAATAGGAGGTGGTTTGTGATATTACTCATTAATCTGACGTAAATTTACTGCTCTTGTATTAAAGTTTGTGCCCCAGTGGCAAGTGGGTCACATATTGGAATTAGCATTTTTACATATGACTGGGTAGCATTCGCAATTTATAGCCAACAGCCTGTGTTGTTTATGTTTATTAAATCAAATTTTCAAGGCCATACATCACTTTCAGTTGTATTTTGATGAGAGTGAAGACAGGCTTCTAGCCAGGAAAATTTCACACGCCGGCGTTATCGGACGACCGGGGGGCCCCCATGTGATTTTCTGGATTTTAAGAGGGCCGCAGCACTCTTGACTTTGGGAATGGCTGACTTACACATTCATACACATTTTCTTTTTCACATTAATACATCTTAGATCAGCCAGCAGTGTTTCTTGGTTCATTCAGGTGTTCAAGCTGCCTTCTGCATCTGTGAATATCCTACTTCTTAAGAAAGAAGGTGCCATTAGGATGTGGCTAACGACAGAATACAGGCCAACTATCCAATATACATTTTAGGCACTAAAACAAAGACAAAGAGTCACTTCAATATCTCAAAGTTACAATACGTTTTTACAATATTTTTGTGGCTTTTAACACATTCACACTCATGATTTAAACACAGCATTTTTTTTCTATTCACACTGCAAGACGATTGAAGCAGGCACATGGATACTTTACTCACAACAAATGGAAAAGCACACATAGTTTCCTTTCTGTACAAACTGCCTGTGCATAGATTCAGCACACACTCACTCATAAATCACTCACACACTTACAGATACGTGCATCATAGGCATATGGACTTCAAAACGCACACAACGATGGCGACATTAAAAACACCGCTCCTCTATTCACACGCACTGACACAACGTCTGGACAATAGAAGCAGAACATGTCGTGGGCATGCTGCAGTCAATGCTGTATATGATACTGGTTAAACATCATTAACATGTAAATACTGTGAGAGATACGGTATGCCGACAGCAGCAGGTAATAATTGATCTAAAATGGGCTAATATAGTCTTGATGGGAATTTACAATATTTGGTTGTTAAATTAGTTCAAGACATTAGTGAATATTAATATATGTGTGTGTGTGTATATATATATATATCTGCATATATATATGTGTGTGTATGTGTGTGTGTGTGTGTATATATATATATGTATGTGTGTGTGTGTGTGTGTGTGTGTAGAAAAATTTAAATGATTTCCTTTTTTATTGTTAAGCATGATACGACAGCTGGTTTATACATTAAAAACATTCAGCCTCGTGGGGGTTACGCTTTCATACACATGCAGTATTTACAAGGCTGGAGTGCATGTTTGTGCTTTACGTGTGTGTCTACATATATGTGTGTGTATACGTTTATATGAGGAGCATTGTTAGTATTGCCAAATTGGGTTGTGGTTCCCACACAGATCCAGGCTGGAAATAAGGCGTATACATATTACATTAAAATGCCTCTGTAATACATCTGACTTACCAATACTGCTAATCCAGCTAATGCTGAGGCACCTTGAGTTTTTTTTTGTTTGTTTTTGGTTTTTTTGGTAATTTTAGTGTATTTATTGTGTTGATCTTGGTATCAAATCTGACATCTAACTCGTTTTATGGCTTTTTTGGATGCTGACATATTCAGTTACTCATAAGAAAACTCTATCAGTAAGGAAAACTATAAAGAAAGGCCAGTTGATTGTGCATCTACTTTTAGATTTCCTACATTTCTCTGATAATTTGATTGAATTTTGATGGCGGTCTTGTTGTACTTCTCTCAACAAGCCAAAAAGCTTTTTGATGATTTCAGTGCATCAAACCTGGACGGTCACTGGTTTGCCACTAGTCAGTTAAAATATGAGGTAGAGACGTGCACATTAAAATGTACCTGCACACCTCCTCGTCATATTTACCAAAAGAGTTTCAGCTGAAATTGTGTTGACTGGATATCGTCAAACTTAAAAACTCACTCAGGTCAGCTTTGCACAGACAGGGTTATGGACCTGATGGAGTTTTTGGAGCCGGTGAAGATGCGAGGCAAAAATATTGTGAAGCTTCTCCCAAATTTTAGTGTCAAAGATACAGAAACAACTTTTCGTCACTGTCAACAAAACCCAACAGTTTGAAAGAAATGTCTAGTTAGAATGTTTTTAAAAAGCCATGTATTTAAGTTGCTAAAAGACTGCATGCAAATGAAAGCAGAATGAGGGAGAGGAAGAAAGAGGTGTGAAGATAAAGAAAAGAAGAAGTGAAAGACTGCATACCTTCTCTGAGGCTAAAATTTCCTCCACACCATGACTCATTATCTCCCAAATTAGTCTCGTTTTTGTGACGATATTTGGCAAAATTTTAAATCTCACAATTGTGAAGAATCTTTCCAAAAATTCCCGAATCCGGATCTGGATTAAATCCATAAGCTGATCACTTCTAAGACGGACCAAGCCCTAGCTCTGTTAAAATTTTCATACAAATCTTTCCATACCCTTTTTAAATTAACCCATCAACTGAACCAATCACAAAGCCACCTTGGTGGAGGTGATGGAGGTAGAAACAAAAAGAACAAAAGTGAACAAAGGCAAAGAAAAGGGAGGGATAACAGCAGCGGAAAGAATGAAAAAACAAAGAAATAAGTGAACCAAAAAAACATGTTCTAACTGTGTGAACTTACCATGCAATTTGATTTTGTATTTCATACTGCGAGCACAGGGTGGTCCCATTAAATGGTTGAAGTTTCAGCTGGCATGAATTTCCCATTAAACTGTAAGAGTACTGTTTTTTTTTTTTTTTATGGAGCCACGGGGAAATCCAGATCAAAGGCAATAAAGTGGATGATCTGGACTTGAGGGATCAGCCCGCAAAACACAGTTTAATCGTCTGAAATTTCCACTGGGAGTCTCAATCTCAGTCTCAAAGACTATAAATAAAGTGGTTAGTATTATTAGTATAAATGCCTGTGCGGGTATGTGTGTATGTGTTTGCGTGTGTGTGTGTGCGCGTGTGTGCTTGCGTGCGTGTGCACAGCTAAAATTACATTAAAGTCTATGTGATAATGCACTGCGGATGTTTCTAGAGGACTGGCTCAAGTGAATAAAATTCACATTTCACCTATGTACAAAAGTTCACCAGCAGTGCAATCTAGAGGGGTTTTCATTTTGATGATATCAATGCCATCACACATTTTAGGAAGCTTAAGATGACACTAGCTGAAAAACGTTATGCTTTTTATCTGCTTCATCCGCATGCTGTTAGAGGAACGACAAAATGGGAAACGGTGGTTAGTTCAGGTCAAATAAGCAATTCTAGTGAGTTGTTTTAATGAAATGTCGTAAACCATTTGGATACTTTAGAAAAAGACCTCATGTGGAGTAAACATTTTAGTTGTAAAATGCTGCAAAGGATTGAAATTGCAGTCTGGCAGTTTTACTTTCAAAATGAACAAAAACAAGGCTGCGAGGTGTGTACAACTAAAATGTTTAACAATCAAAAGCCACGTTTGTTATGTGAAGTGTTTCTGAGCCAGAGAGTCTCAAAGGTTTAAGTGTTAGTTATAGATAAGTGAGATTATCAAGGTAATACTGTGTTCAGGCATTAGTCATGTTAAATTGAGGTCCTCGCCCCAGCTGCAGTGATTTCCTCATTATTTGGTAATGGGTGTTCGATTGTCTGCGGTAGTGGTGAGTGGTGGAGAAGATCTGTGGGGCTTGCTTTGTGTTTTTGAAGGGGCACTTCTCAGGTGGTAGTAGTTGAATCCTCGGCTACAGCGCCATCTTTGCTGGCCTCCAATGTGGCACCGCTGGCTTTCAGCTCCACTTCAGGGGTTTTAGGAGTGACTGCTTTTGGAGCTGGGCCTTTGATAATATCAGCATGATCCGGGCTCAGTTTGGAATCCGGCCCTGGCTCGGGCGTGCCGTTGGTAATAGGTTCTGGTGTGGTTGGCTTCGGGGGCTCAGGTGTGGGAGTTAGGGCACTCTTACTCTCAGGCGTTGGAGTGGTGGCTTTGGGAACAGCTGGTTTAGGCTCTGGACTTGGGCTGGGTGCAGGTTTTTGATCAGCTGGACTCAGACCAGCCTTGGGTTCTGGGCTCAGGGCTGGACTAGGTTTAGCATCGGTTGTTTTGGGTACATCCAACTTTTCCTCCACAGGTTGATCAGGAATTTTATTGGTCTCAGGGGCTGGGGTTACTTTAGTTTCAGATATAGGACTGGGCTTAATTTCCACACCCGGTGAAGCACTTGGCTTGGACTCAGCAGCAGATGGAGGACTTGGTTTGGTTTCAGGAGCAAGAGAGATGCTTACAGCCTCAGAGTCAGGGATTTGATCAGGGGCCTCAGTGTCAGTGTCCAGTGGGAGAGCAGTGTTAAAGCCAACGCCGGAGTCACTGGTCTCCAGATTACCAACTCCAACTTCTTTAGAGGAAACTTCCAGACCCTGAGTGCAGGAAAGACAAGGCCAAACAAATTAATTTGTGTCTATTAAAAACAAGATGATTCAAAGTGCCACTAGCATGTAACAGATATATAAGGGGATATTAAAAGGCACATATACAAACGTTTTCAAAACCACAGAATAAACTGAAAGATAATAACAAGCTAAAATTGAATAAAACAGGAGAATACATGTCACAGCAAAGCTACAGTGCAGTGCAAGGTTTTAACAAATACAACTGAGGGTAATGTAAGGAGGGTAAGGTGTAAAACGCAGTGGCAAACAAATGTTTTCAGCCTTGATTTTAAAAAAAGCAGAGTTGGGGCAGACCTCAGGTTTTCTGAGAGACGGTTTGAGAGATGTGGTGCAAGGAAACTCAAAGATGCTTCGACATGTTTGGCTGTGACTATTGACCTGTCCCAGAAGACCTGAGGAGTCAGAACGGCTCATAACGTAGCAGCAGATCAGAAAAGTATTTTGGCCCTGAATCATTCAAACCTTTATAAACCATAGTGATAGTATAAAATCCATTCTTTGTCAGATAGGAAGCCACTGCAAAAAAATCTGAGACCTGGACTGATGTGATCCACTTTCTCGATCTTAGTGAGGACTCTAGCAGTAGCGTTCTGAATAAGCTGCGACTCTCTGTAAACGCTTAGAACAGCATAAGAATTGAGACATTATTAGAACCTCAGTGACTCAGTTTTAAGCGAGAAATAACACATTTCCTTACTTTAATATCCACCTCAGTGCTCTGTGACTTCTCTGTGGTGTCAGCCTGGGAATGCTTGGACTCCTCGCTGAGTTTGGTGATGTTCTTGACCACCTGTGAAGACACGCACAGAACAACACTTGTCATTATAGTGTCTTTTTTTTAGTAGTGTATTTTTTTTTCTCTAACCTGTCTGAAGGCCTCTCCCTCATCCTCTTTTCCAGCATTTTGGGCAATCTTCTCCAGGGCGGCGGCCCTCTTGGCCCTTTTCTTCACTTTGATCAGACAGGACAGCAGGCAGACCAGCAGAAGGAAAGCCAGCAGCCCCAACAGGGCGATAATGGCCACATACAGCGTCTCCAGCTTGTAGGCTGCAAGGACACATAGTAGGAAAAAGGATGGAAGGACAGACGTATTGATGTAGTGAAATTCATTTGCACACCTATGATCGATTTAGAATCACACCCAATGACATGCACAATCTTCTAACATATAATCAAAATAAGAAATATTAACTTTCAGGGCTTAAAAATACTGGAAAAATAAGGTAAATTAAAAAGCATCAAATTTCGAATCACCCCTATGAACTTCAAGGGCCTGTAGGAAAATATTCACAGGATGGAGCTAACATTTTCCCTCAGTTTAAAAAAATCTGTAGGGTTCAGGTGGGACTTTTTTTGTATGGAATGACCCTTTACCAGCATACACAGCATTATAACCTATTAGCCCTCACTTTTCAACCATATTGTGTTTGCCCCTTTCCTTGCTTACGTTTTATTTCCAGGTGGACGGTAGACACAGTGAAATTCCTCAGGTCCTTAACTGTGAACAGGCCTTCATCTCCATTCTTGATATCATTAAGAATGACCAGTAAACCCTCCAGAGACAGACGGTTCTCAAAACCCAGCTCCGTTTGAGCCTAGAATGAATACACAGACATTTTCACACTTGGCATCAAAAACATAAATCCCAATTAGAGCAACAAATATCTAGCATGAATGACTGATGAGACAGCAATACAAATTCTACACACTGACCGACACTGAGGCTTTAGCTCTTAAGTAACACAAGCAACACACACACAAAAACCAAGAATTAAATGTCCATTAGAAGCATTTATCAGCTATAAAACGGCCTGAGATTCAGCAAAGCACTTAAGCTGTAATTATTTAGCAGATTACAGATAATGAGAAGAAAATAGGCAAAAATATGGATAAATGTTATAAACAAGGGATGCATACTATTAGAATGTGATTTGCAAAATTAACTTTTACAGTATCTTTGGTAAATTAAATTAATGTTTGTGTATTTTTTTTTACATAAGACATAAGTGATTTTATATCTGATTATAAGGTGTCATTTGTAAGTGGCAGCTACTGTGTTGATATGATACCTGTTATTGCCATTCCATATCATACCCTATGTGGTTAAAAAAAAGAATGGGCCACACCTCTTCAGCCCCATTGCCACAGGCCTATAAAATCAAGCACCTAGCCATGCAACCTGCCTTTACTGAATTCAAGCGTGGTACTGTAATAGGATGCAACTGTGCAATGAGTCGGTCTGTGAATTTCTTCCCTCGTAGATATTCCACCATCAACTCTAAGTGGTATTATTGCAAAGTGGAAGTGCTTAGGAGCCACAGCAGCTCAGCCACAAAGTAGCAGACCATGTAAAGTTACAGCGCAGGGACCATAAAACGACCTCCCCTCTCTCTGACATCATACTGTTCCGAGAGTGAAAAAAAACAATGCCTAAAATTTAGGGCGGTCTGAAGTCTGAGCTTTTGGCTCATAGAAATTACACATGCTGACCTTATTATTTGAAAATTTGAGCATGTTTAACATCAGCATCCACTATTATAACAGTATATGACAGAAAATAAGAAAAGGAAAAGCAGAAAATAAGGAAAATCTCTTCTGTAACATACAAAAATGAAACAACCACAGCAGAGGCTGGACTCTAAAGGGAAAAGAGGCTCCAATTACTGGTGTAAATTCTCCATTGTCCAACAGCAGGCGCTGTGTGGAGTCTTTCTCTGGGCTGTAGTAGAGGTGGACCAAGGAGCTGTTGAGTATCAGGTTGATTTTCAGTTGTTTACCATGCTGCAATTTCACAAACACTTTGTGCTCTGAGACACAAAAAGACAGAGAAGAAGGGAGGACATTCGATAAATACATCACGGGTCTGTTTACAGCTCCATATGAAATGCACTAGCCCGCAGGAGCCCATTAATGTTTCCGTCTTTAAAAAGCCATTATGGCAGTGCAAAAACTAGAAGAGAAAAAAACAACATCCGGTAAGAAGCTTATTTAAAACAAGTCAAGCATGGGAGAAGAAAATACTTCTTCATTTGTGCTCTCACCTCTGACATTGAGACAGACTTTCCGTTGAATATGACCTTCGTTATCCCTGACAGTGTAGCTACCCTCATCTGCACCTGTAACACCACTGAGGGTGACAAAACGATCACTGGCGCTGACACGACCCTGATAGAGCTCTGGTGATGTCCCTGTAGCAGTCAGTATCACTGAACCTGGCCTGCAGGTTGCAAAGTCAAAGAGGAGCATGAATGTACATCAATGTTGGAAAAAGCCATTGCAGATTTTCTTGGGTTAAAATATCACCTACTTAGATGTCTGGTTGGCCTCTATAGCACTGGGTCTATATTCAAGGGTGATTGGACCAGCCACCCCAGCCAAATGAATATTGAACTTGTCTCCATATATGACCATCTGGTCAACGGTGCAATCTAAAACATAAAAGCAGAGATAAACACTTATTTAAGAAGAAGCAACAAGTTTAAGTAGAGTGGACAGGAAATTGCCTTAAATTTTCAGAGAGGAGCACAGGAAGAGTGAGGGTTTATTTGAGAAAGGATAGTAAAAGGTGAAGAAATGATGAAGGGAGAGGAAGAGAAAATGATTTGACAGATGCTGCAAAAAAGAGGACAAAAGATCCAAAAATATCAGAGTAACAGGAATGAAAGGATAGCAATAGAAACCAAATGGAGGAAAAGACAGTAAAGACAAGATAAAGACAGGACACCAGCAGGCATGGAAGAAGAGTGGGTTGGTGGTTAAAGAGCTGCATAATTACTGGCTGGCAGCTCCAGCTTGCTTTCACACTCTGCACACAAACACACACACCTCTTCATCATCTGACAACACATTTACTCCCTCCATATGGTACATACTGCGGCGCTACAGCCGCCTTTATGCATATTGGGTTTGAGCCCACCGCTCCTCCTCCGCGTCTCAAATCGCTCCCTCCTTCTTTCACATTTCTGTGTGTGTACATTCTCTTCTGATTTGCCACTCAGAGCACAGCGTCAACATCGCTGCAACTTGTAACACTCGCAGGACAGACGGGATGTGCAAATGAGACGTTTAATTTGCTGCTGACTGTTTGATTGAAGCGAGTGAAATGACAATATGATGATTCTGACTCCAGAGAACATGCAAGGGGATTATACTTCCTTCACCACTGCATGACATCCAGTCATGGCAACACTTCAGGATCTTTCATACTTTCAGGGTTTACTCACTTTTGTTGCCGCTGGTTTAGACATTAATGGCTGTATATTGAGTTATTTTGAGGGAAGAATACATTTACACTGTTATATAAGCTGCACACAGACTACTTTTCATTGTGTCAAAGTGTCATTTTGTCAGTGTTGTCCCATGAACTTAAATATCTGCAGAAATGTGAGGGGTTTACTCACTTTTGTGATACACTGTATTCACAATAATCAAAATCAAAAGTATGTTTCTGCATTGAAAGTATTCAGTGGAGACAAGAAGCAAGTCTATATTTTGGAAATGCTTATTAACAAATTGTATGTGACTAATTGTCCTTTGTTACATTCCAGCGCCGATGCTATTTTGCAGACATGTGACAAAAATCTCACAGGAATCTTTGCAGTCGTGTGAAAAACTGAGGACACCCCATGATTCAGTAGTTTAGTAGCTATAACTTAAAGTCATTGTTTCCTGTGTGACCTTTTCAGTCTTTCACATCATTGTGGAGGAATTCTGCCCCACTCTATTTGGTTCACTGAGGTTTGTCGATATTCGTTCATGCACAGCTCTCTTAAAAGTCCCACTACAGCATTTCAGTCAGGTTGAGGTCTGGATTTCGACTGAGCCATTGCAACACCTTGATTCTTTTCTTTCCCAACGATTCTGTTGTAGAGTTGCTGCTGTGCGTGGGATCATTGTTACGTTTCATGACCCAATTTGGGCCAAGCGTTTGCTGTCAGTCAGATGTCCTCACATTTGACTCTAGATACTTGGGTATACAGAGGAGTTCACGGTTGACTCAGTGATTGCAAAGTGTTCAGGTCTAGAAGCCCAAATCGTCACCCCTCCACCACTGTGCTTCACAGTTGGTGTGAAGTGTTTATGCTGATATGTTGTAATCGGTTTTGTGCATTAAGGCCAAACATCTCCGCTTTGGTCTCATCTGTCCAAAAGACAGAGTCTTGTGGTTTGTTCACACGTGACCTTGCCAACCTAAGCTGTGCTGCCATGTTTTTAGAGAGAAGAGGCTTTCTCCTGGCAACTCTTCCAAACAAGCCATACTTGTTCAGTTGTTTTCTAATTGTGCTGTCATGACCTTTAATATTTGACATGCTAACTGATGCCTGTTGAGATGTAGTTATTGGAGTTCACCTTGGAGTGAATTTGCTGGGACATCCACTCCTGGGAAGAGCAGCATGTGTCTTGATTTTTTTCCACTTGTGAATAATCTTTCTCACTGTAGAATGATGGACTTCAAATTGTTTGGAAATGACCTTATAGCCCTTCCCAGATGAATGAGCAGCAACAACTGGTTCTCTCAGATCATTGCTGATGTCTTTCGTCTTTGGCAGTGTGTTAACACTTCCCTGAATGCTCCAGACCTACAAACTGCCAAAACTTTTAATGATTTTATAGATTTTTTTTTTTAATATAGATGTGCTCACACTTGCTGATGGAGACGATCAGTTAATCAAATGCATTTGACTAGCAGTTCCTGCCTGCTACTTACCTTCTTAATTCCTGTGGAAATGGTACGTGTGTACTTAGATTTTCACGGGACTGCATAGATTCTTGTTTAAGACCTGAAGAGAAGTAGTTAGGCTTTTAATTGAGACAATTGAGGGGAAATTATTTGGAAACAATTATGATAACCTAATAATTTTTTTAATTAAATTTTTCAAGTACCCTAAAGCCACAGATTCCAGCTTCATATGGGTAAAATTTTAAACATTTTTTAGTCTTTGAGAATAAACAGTAAATATATTCATTTGGAACCACTGGTCAGAGAAAACATCACTGACAGAAAACTAAAACTGTTCACAATTTTCCAACATTGGATGGACTTAGTTTTTTTTAATCAATTAATTGGGAAGGTAAGCAGCAGACTGACATATAATGAAAATAGCAGCTTGTTTCAACCTCATTCATGACTGTCAGGGTCGAGGAAGGTTTTGATTAAATCAAATGCTGCCTAAACATAAAGTCACTTTTTATTTAAATTAAAAAAAAAGGCTTGGATAGTTAATTCTGTTGTTATTGCTAGCCTGGACTGTATTAAAAGTATAATTTACAGTTTATTAACAGTAAAAATACAATTAAGTTAAGGTTTACTATATGTTTTTAATGAATATGTTAATTAAATATCACAGATAATGTAACTGCTGCCAACACAATTTTGATGTTTAGGAGTTTTACAACAGATTTTGAATTAAAATTTTAAACTCAAATTCCACTTGTACATGTGCAAGGGTACCATCCTTCCTTCATCGCCAATCCTATGTACTGTTACCATTTCTAATGTGTCTTGTTATTCTGTACCTCGGACTATAAGCAACATGCGTCTGACACTGTCTCGCTTCTCTAGATTCTTCACGGTGTACACGCCCTCATCTCCCTCACCCACAGCCTCTATTAGGAGGTGGGTGTTGGAGCGGTCGAGTGTGGGCCGACCGTGGACCACTTTGCCATCCCTCATCAGGTACACGTCCTTCGACCGAGGAGTAGACCGGTTCTGAAATAAGACCTCCACCTTCTGGGAAGGTAGCAGGATGTGGAAATCCTCTCCATGGAA
The DNA here is from genome assembly GCA_034780415.1 of Cichlasoma orientale. Classification (NCBI taxonomy): domain Eukaryota; kingdom Metazoa; phylum Chordata; class Actinopteri; order Cichliformes; family Cichlidae; genus Cichlasoma; species Cichlasoma orientale. The sequence continues at coordinate 735,047 of JAVDPK010002395.1, read as the reverse complement.
TAAGGTAAAAGATTCCTCATCAGCTGGATGGCAAACAAAGCAAACAAACATCAGTGGGCAAATAAAGATCATAATTTATATATGACAAGTCAAAATAATTTCTCATACACACAAGTTTTACCGTTTAAGGGGGCAGAAAGAGCTGTAAACAAAAATAAAAGAAAATTACAGTTACACTGATATCAATAATGTTTTACACTCATTTCATCAGGTAAAATTTAGTGCAATCATATAATTTAGTAATACAGCATCTAATTATATGATTACCAAAAATAAAATCTGTAAACTGGCATTGGCGGGTAACTCCCGGATGCAACAGCATTGCCTTACCTGTGGTAATCAGAAGGCTGAGTGCGATCACTCTGACTGTCCACATGATAGCGGGTTCCTTAGCGTCTAGAGAGAAAAGTGAAGATTAATTATGTTCAGATAGAGTCACGATAAAAAATGACAGAATGACCCAAATATCTTGAAAACCCATTAAGCTCTGGAATAAAGTGACTGTGTTCACTAGTTTGAATGCTGATTGCAGAAATAAAAATGTTCCAGCCCATATCTTTGATTCAGATCCCTCAACATTAATCATTGCTCCTAATTTAATGGAAATAATTATTTACAATATTCCTGTTGCAATACGCAAAACAAACACACATAATCCAAATTATGGCAGAGCCATGAACGAGTGAAGACATCGAGACAGCTCAAATATTATCTTCAAACTGTAAAAACGCTCAAAAAGGTTTTATCAAACTCACTTTCTTGCATATTTTCAAATCGCTGATACCTGTGATTACGTCTTTGGAGCATTTTTAACGATGGCTGAGCCTAAAACTAAGACTAATGAGGCAACCGATATAGGCCTGGGAACTTCCTTGGATTCGCTTAAGTTGCTCTCGTTTGTGGAGTGAGTGTTTGTCTTCTGACCTAAAAAAAAACTGGATGAGAAATGTGAAGAGCTCGAGGCTCGCTCCAGGAGAAACAACGTCAGAATACCGGGCACAGAGGGACCCAGGATGTCCGAGTTTATCTCGCAGTTCCTGGCCGAAGCGCTGTCCCTTCAAGATAAACCACTTACTGATCGAGCGCATAGACTGAATCGCCAGCGCCCAAAACAAGGTGATCCCCCGGGGACCAGGGGCAGGGCTTCTGGGGGGGCTGAGAGGACGGCACGCCCCCGGCCCGGGCCTAGACGGGAGAGAGGATAAGATTTCAGGAAGCCAGACCTCTATCACGTCCGAGGAGAGCTGGAGAAGACGGGCCCTCTCCTGACTGTATCCAGATGAACACAGCGTATGACCAAAGGCATAGCCTACTTTACATCACCCATCATTCATGCTTTACGCGGGGGTTTTAAAGGTTGCCACAGTCAGGACTGAGTCATGGTTGCTAAAAACTTTACAAGACCGACTGACTTTAGTGATGTAGTAGGTGTAAAATATTGATCTACAATACTGTACGCATCTTTAAGCAGATCGAATCCCATTTTAATTTGAAATCTTTAGCCTCTGTCATGCCCATAACAGACAACCCATCCTTTAAACCATCTACTCTGGATAATTCATTTAAATGCTGGAGACAAAAGGGACTTTCTAAGATAAGTGACTTATGCCTCTTTCAGACATTGGCAAGAGATGTATAATCTTCCAGGGAGAGACTTTTTTCTTAGATATCCGCAGATAAGAGATTATATCACAAGACTTACACAAGGCTTTGAAGCCATCAGCAGCTCCGGCCTTGACAAATGCCTTCAACTTTGACCTCCCAGTGAAAAATGTATCTCTCGCACTGATGTCAATGTCACTGATGTCAATTAATCCTGTGAAATCATCATCTATTAAATCTAAATGGGAAGAGGATTTGGGTATCACAGTAACTGATGTTAAATGGGAAGAAGCCCTAGAGAATATTCATAAATGTTCTAATAATGCAAGACACTGTCTGATTCAATTTAAAGTTCTACATCGTTTACATTTCTCCAGAGAACGGTTACATAGAATCTACCCTGAGGTCTCTCCCATTTGTAAGAAATGCTCTTTAGCTGAAGCTACATTAAGCCACAGTTTTGTCTTCTGTCTTAAAGTTCAAAGGTACTGGGCAGACGTCTTCGATTTAATATCTCAAATTCTCCACATACAGCTGAAACCTGACCCATCAACAATCATTTTGGGTACTTCAGCTGATATTGCGGGACTAAATAACGAGAAGAAACATTTTATATCTTATTGCATTATTATCGTGAAGAAACTTCTCTTAAATTGCTGGAAGAAGAGAGAAGCCCCTACTATAAAACTTTGGCTTAATAACCTTGTAATAAGTATGTTACATCTCGAAAGACTACGATACACTCTGTCTGACAAGCTTTCCTCTTTCAGTAAAATCTGGACACCTCTGTATATGTTTCTACACCTGTAACTGGGAGTTACAGCTCTGACTCCATATTTTGATCAACTATAGCTAGGTGGCGGGGCCTGGAGGTGTGGGGAGGGTATTTATTTATTTATTTATTTATTTTTATGTTTTGGTTTTGTTTTGTTTTGTTTTTTTTAGTTATGTGCTATGTTGTGTTGAGTGATATGTTGTGTGATTTAGAAATATATGAAATGAGCAACATGTGGATACTGTTAATTTAAATCTTGTGAAATGCTCAATAAAAAAAAATCAAATTATGTATTATAAGCCTCCTTTCATAAAGATTCAACATAGATGTGAGTCTTTTTTTTTTTTATCCTTTTTTTTTTGTAAGGATGAATTTGAATGTTGCCCTAATGGGCATTTTTTTGTTTCACAGATTTGCTTAAAAATATGTGCCTCAAATAGGAAATATCTAAAACTGGAAAATCCAAAGGACAAAGATCATTTTCATAAGACCCTGTGAAAGTTTCTGAGAAGAATTTACAGTGACACTGAGCAGGTATTGATGGTCTGAATGTCTCGCTTTCATGCAGAAACATCAGAAGCAACGCATCAAGGGTCTGGAGCAAAAATAACCATCCTATGGTGTTGAAAAGCCCAGGAGGAGACCGGGAGCAAACACCTGCAGTGACCACAGTTTGACAGTGCAGCATCTAGTTGCAAATTATCTATATATTTGAAAAAAAGACCATTAAAAATTGAAACGTGTACATCTATGTGAGAATTTGTTCAATTATTTATATAAAAGAGCATCTTTTAAACCTGTAGGCTATACCTCTAAGGCTGAAATTTCTTTATTTTTATTGTCGTATTCAGTACAGGTAAAATAATTAGATTACACTAGAATCATTCAAAAATTCCCTCCATGGGGAAACTGTCTGCGGAGAATTTTGCAGTCCCAGTAAATTACATTTATCTGTCATTTCCTTGAGGTTATGATTTGACATTGGACATGAAATAATCTTGTGATGCAACTATTGTTGACATAATAGGACACAACAGCATACAGTTCTGTGAAAGTCTTGAGCCACCCTTCATTTCTTCATATTAGTGAGTCTTTCTTGGCTGCTTTTTCACTCATTTTCAGTCCAGTCTTTGTATCTGACCATTTTCAGAGGAATGCTTTTAGGTAAGCCACTTAACACTGCCCTGAGAATTCTTCAAGCATTAAAAAAAGCCCTTAACACAAGGGATGAATCAATGTTGTGTCTGCATATAACAGACAACTTAGCAAAGAACCTATTTGAAATTGTGTCTTCAGGCATTTGTTACAGGCAGCCTGTCACAAAAACACACAATTTGTTCCCATTTCTTTAGTTGAATCAATGAAACAGCTTCATTTTTGAATGACGAATGATCCCAAACATACTGCCAATGCAGTAAAAACACACCTGGATAGAAAACGCACAGTGGAAAACTGTGTGTGGAATCATCTTGACAGAAAGCAGAAAAGGCAGCCAACACCCAAAGAAGAGCTTTGAATGTCCTTCAAGAAGCCTGCAGTTCTCATATAGTGCTTTTCTATGGAAGCACTCAAAGCACTTTAAACAACATGCCTCATTCACCCATTTTTTTCCACGCTTAAGTGTTTTCTATCTAACATTCACACTCTGATGAACGCATCAGAGAGCAACTTGGGGTTCAGTATCTTGCCCGGGGATACTTTGGACTGAGCAGCCAGGGACTCAACCATCAACCTTCCTATTAATAGATGACCTGCTCTGCCTCCTGAGCTACAGCCACCCTGTAGATGTCAATGTCAAGAGCTGCTCATTAATGACGTGTTTGAATATGATCATAGAATAAAGGTAGTTTTTCCACAGGAAAAAAAAAAGTTCTCTGTTGTGGAAGAATTCAGTTGAAACACTGAAGGGATTATTATGATGTGAACTGCCTTCTACTACACAGAGGCAGCACATCAAGAGAGTGCAAAAGAGATTTTGCTGCAGTTTCATTTACAAAGCCCAGGAGGGGGCTGGGAGGGAACACCTGCAGTGCTCACAGTCACACTTAGCAGCAGCTAATAAACATGCAGTAAGGATTAAAGTGTCACTTTGTAACACAGCAGACGTCATCAGACTTCCTATTCCTGCTGGAAGCCATGAAGCATGCAGCCATCTTCACACTGTATACGGCTGAGTGTGTATTTTCGGTACACATGTAAAAGGATTTTTTTTTTTAAACCCAATGCCAAAGAGGCCGTCGTTGTTCCTTATTATTTAACGACAATAATTAACATTTCACAGTGTAATAATCTGACAACCAGAACTGCTGTTTCCCAGAAGGCCTCACACAACCCTCTGCACTGTGTCTGCCACGTTCTCACACAGCACTCTGGGCAGAAAGCCTAAAAGCCCACTGATTTTATTGTATCTGAAACAAAATATGGAACAAACCTGCGTCACACAGAACACTGTCAATTGGCAAATAAATATGTGATATCCTGTCATCCAATCAAACTGCAGTTCCACTGTAATATTATAACAGCAGTCCCTATCTTCGTCGTGGCAGCTGGATGGCCCACTGTTACACATGCCCTGCATGTGCTTGTATTTTTTCCCCTGAGACTGCCTCCACGCCCCTCTTGGTGCCAGCCAGTTAGATTCCACGCATTTTAATAAGTGTTCAGCCCTTTTTCTCCTTTTCTTACAGGCCAGGACTCACTGTGAAAACGCCGGTAAATAAGCAGACATTCCAAAGCGTATCTCGACCTAACAGGCATACTTTTTAGTAGTGATGGCCAGACGAAGGCCTCACGAAGCCTTAAAGCTTTCCATCCAATCGGTTAAAACAAAGGTTCATTTCGTGAGGCTTCATGAGCACACAAACCCCCCTGCTGGTCATTTAAACTATTTGGAGCTGGAGCCTATCCCAGCTGCCATATAATGAAGGGACAGGTCGCCAGTCTGTTGCAGGGCTAACACAGAGACACACACACAGACAACCATTCCCAGTCATATTCACACCTATGAACAACTTAGAATCACCACGTAACCTAACCTCACTAATTGCATATCTTTGAACTGTGGGAAGAAGCCAGAGTACTCGGCGAGAACCTACACAGACACGGGGAGAACATGCAAACTCCACACAGAAAGGCCCCAGCCAGATGATGGATCTCAACCCAAGACCTTGCTGCGAGGTAGCAGTGCTATCCACCATGCCATCGTGCTGTTGAACTGCCCTGAAGTATATATGGGACTACTTTGAACCGATCTTTCCTGATTTGAAGGGATTTGTGTGTGTGTGTGTGTGTGTGTGTGTGTGTGTGTGTGTGTGTGTGTGTGTGTGTGTGTGTGTGTGTGTGTG
>JAVDPK010002395.1:713272-729226 GCA_034780415.1 Cichlasoma orientale | reverse complement strand
GTGTGTGTGTGTGTGTGTGTGTGTGTGTGTGTGTGTGTGTGTGTGTGTGTGTGTGTGTGTGTGTGTGTGTGAAATTGCCAGAAATTGAAAGTGGGTGTTTCATTTCATGTTTAGGGTGTTTTCACTGTCAACAGTAAAATCCTACTAGTCAGGAGAGAGACATGGCCAGCACCCTAAGATAAAGAACTTTACTGAAGCCTAAATACCTAAGCAAAAGGTCACATCATTTCTCGATGTTTTTCTTCATCTCTCCTTCTCTGCTGCTACATCATGCTCTGATTGTAACATCTAGCCAATAAACAGACTGATGACCCTTGAAGAAGGCAGCATTTAATTAACGCAAGAATCGGAGATGTAGGATTGGTTAGCTGTAAAAGAAAACGAAAGGGGGGCCGTTGTCCATCTGTTTGCCACAGCAGTTGGCCTCACGGAGTCACCACGGACAATCTGGTGTTTCTATGCAGGAATACGTGAACCAAAAAATCAAAATCTCCCTCTTTTTCTTTTTTTTTAGCATTTGAAGACAAACACAAGAAGACAAGGCCTGCTTCACTGAGCATGAACATGCATGCACATGAAAACACAGGCAATAAGCTATAATATAAGCTTATTTATACACTGCCCTTTGGGATGCCAACATAGGCACAGACTAACATGCCATCTGCCACCCTTTCCTGACTTTCTCTCCGCTCCCTAAGCTTCATTCAGTCTTCATTCCACCTCACTGGTTTGTCTACTTGGTCTCTTTTTATTTTTTCTTCTGCTTTCTCACTTCTGTCACCATTCTCGCATCTACAAACATTACATTCTACCACCATACCCCTGCTCAAGTCACCCTGTCCTCTTCGCTTGCCTTCTTTAATTTTCTGTGCTTCTGTTTGGCAGCGTGGTATCATCTCTCAGTGCCTCTTCACTACAATTTGTGTTCTCAATATGACTTTTCTCAATCCAGATCCCATGCTTCCTGTCTCAGGGCATCTTTCTCATTTGCCACTTTCTCTGAGTTTTTCTCTGGATCTCTCTCTCTCTTATCACGTCTCTTTTATCCTCTCCTCCTCCTCATCTTATATAATCCAAGCCAATGCATCCTACTCTGAAATCAAAGCCTATGCTTGTTCCTTCAAACTCCAAACTCCCTGCTTACTGGAGACACAGTCATGTCTTTGTCCATGGCCTTTAAAGAGGAGGAAATGCCTTGAATGACTGCAGATGTGGGCCAACTACAAAGCAAACTCTGTCTTTAACCTCCATCATTTCACCTTCATTGTCACTTAACTCGTTTTCTTTGCACAAACGACATGGGGTACACGGGGTCACATCAACCTTTTCCCAGACGTGAGCTCAAACACATTTACACAGAAGCATGTACTGCACCCTGTTCGCACAGAGCTTGGCATTTATAAATCATGAGGCATCAAAAAAAAAAAAAGCATTGTTGCATCAAAAGACAAAAGTGAAAGTGGATGAAAACAGTGCATTTAATTGCATCATATGTCAAAAGACTTCGGGTTTCCCCTTCACCGAAATAAAGAGTGTGAAACATCATTGCAGCGCCCCTCCTGTTTAGAAAGAAGCTGAACAAACTAGACTATCTCGTCCAGACAAAACCAGAATGTATCATTTTTTGAAGTTTATCTTGTAGAGGAACCCTGTAGCAGCTGACAACCTATTTTCTTACAAAGCTCGCTGCAGTGAACTAAAGGATGAGACAGGTTTCCACCATATTGCTTGCACCTGTCAGATTCATTAAAATCAATGGACATGAGGGAGGAGTGGGAGGAGGAGGAGGGGGCTGGTGGAGCTATGTGCAGTACTGACACACTGGGAAGGGTGATGAAAGAAAAGATGTGAGATTTATTTATGGTAAAGATAAAATAATTGTGCAGTGATTTAAAAAAAACAGACTGGATGTGTTGTGTAGGGCCTTCATGCCATGCCGCTCTGGCCACAGTCTATGAGGAGGATACTGCAGGGAGAAGCAAGGCAGAGACAGCCTTTAGGCCAAAGCTTCTTCTCAGAAATGATGCTATAAATGATGCTATAAATCATGAATGAAGTCTTAACAGAACATGTTACCTAATGGACCACACCACTTGTATGATGAGAATATAAAATAAATAAATATATAATTTCCCTATAATAATTATATTATTAGTAATTATTACATTTTCAGTATTTGAGGTATTTAACCGGCTTAGATGAGCCTACATGTTGCTAAAAATAAAAAATATATCGCATCCACAATTTACATTTCTGATATTTTGGAGAATTTTAATTGAAATAGGCTTTGGAAGAAATTTTCAAAAATATCAAGTAAGCCCTGAGCTCCACATTGCGACCATTTAACAGGTAACATATTTTCACACCTTTCCTCGCGCACAGTAAAGCGTGTAGCTGGTGATAAACCTCGCAGCTCGAAGTCTTATCAGTCACCTCAGAGCCGGGATAGCCGAAGAGCGCAGCAAGCAAAAAAAACTGCAGAATTTAACCCGTCGCGCTCCAGCCACATTTAAGTCACATATCCACACATTTAAGTGAAGAAAAACGGCGCTCTGCGGCTCACCTACCTTTAACTGGCCGGCTGGAGCTGCGGTGCATTCACGGCGCAGATGTCGGGATGCCTTCAGAGGTTAAAATCTGTGTGGACGTCGCCTGTTTTCTACCTCGTCGTCTCCCTCCCTTTCAACCTCGCCCCCCTCAAGAGCAGCACTTCACGACTCGGGCTCAACATTTGGAAGATGTTCAGAATATGTCGGGCTCTGCTCGCTCTCGGAGCCACTCGACTCGTGTCGGGAAACACCGGACACCCGAGACACCTATGGTCATCTGACAGCGATGGAGGGGGCTATTTAACGAGACATTAGCCAGGTGATACTAGAGGATGTTGATAAAGCACGAAGCTGTTTATTGTCCGTATTTTTGCTTTATTGCACAGCACTGGTCACTACACGTTGCCATTTTAATGTCATTAATACTAACATTATTATTAATATTAGTACTACCTTTAGTAAGCCATTTTAAGTTCTGTTTTTTTCTTTCTTGAATTAGAAATATTTACTCTGTTATATATTATTATTTTCAACTGTAGTCATTTTGTCCATCTTTTCATAAATTTTATTATTTATTTATTACTTATTTATTTAATTAATTTTTAGCCATTAAGTGCTCTTTTTGGATGCTTGACTCCAGGTATTTCAACTCATCTATCTTCACTACCTCTACTTCTTGCATGTTCACCTTTTCATCTGTCACCCTCTCATTCACACACATATATTCTGTCTTGCTTCACCTGGCTTTCATTCCAGTGCATACCTCCACCCCTCTTCCATGTGCTCCATACTCTCACTACAGATCACAATGTCATCTGCAAACATAGTCCATGAAGACTCCTGCCTGACCTCATCTATCAGCCTATCACCACTGCAAACAAAAGGCGGCTCAGAGCCAACCCCCGATGTAATCACACCCCCACTTTGAACCCATTTACCACCCCTACCACACATCTGCGTCACTGTCTCACTGTCCTCATACATATCCTGCACTCGCGCTCACATACTTCTCTGCCACTCCTTTCTCATACAGTACCACAGTTCCTCTCTTGGCACCCTATCATGTTTTCTCTAGATCCACAAAAAAAAGTTCTCTCTACTTCTCCATGAACACTCTCAAAGCAAGCATCACATCTGTAGTGCTCTTTCTCAGCATGAAGCCAAACTGCTGCGCACTGATCGTCACCTCTCTTCCTCACCTAGCTTCAACAACTCTTTCCCATATCTTCATGGTCATCAGTTCTATCCCTCTGTAGTTACTATGGGTATGCACATCACACCAATACATCTGGACCAACTGTGTTTCCACTCCTCACCCTCTTCATTGCTGACCTCATTTCCTCCTTACTAATCCTCTGACCTTCCTGATTCACTACCTTTCCTCCATCCGTCCTCTTCTGTTGTTTTCTTCATTCATGAGCCCCTCAAAGTTCTCCTTCCATTTTCTTAACACTACCCTTAATCACCTTAACCTGCTGCACATCGTTTCCAGCTCAACCGCTCCAACTAGCCAATCGATACAAGTCTTTTCCTTTGCCACAAACCTATCCTCCCAGTACTCGTGTCTACTTTCATCTCTCTATCCCCTTTTTTCTTTGCCAACTTCTTCCTTAAAAAAGTCCTAGCTCTGAAAGCCCAAAAGGTACAAATGTGTTGAAGATGCGCACCTATTCACTACAGTCTAAAATTTCAATCAAAATTCTTGGAAAAACAAAAAGGCTGAACTTCAAAGTCCATTTTTACACTCAGAAATTGCAGTCTGTCAAAGTTAAACTGAACTCAGTACATTTACAGCTGGACAATATTTAATGTTTTTATCGATAATGCAGACAAATCCCATTATTTGATACAAATACAAGTTTCAAGTTAAGGCATTGGAAAGTTAACAGTTCTAAAAGTGACAGTCTAATGAGTCCATTTTTAAAACACCAGTGACACAACAGTGACAGTGGGTCAGGACAGAAATGAGCTTTATGTAGTCCTTACAAAAACAAGGACATGTACATATAAAGTGAACAGACATTGATGGTGAGAACAAATACCATAAGATGTTGATGCAGAAGCAGCAGCATGCGTATTCTCTCTGGAACAGGATGAGATAAGCCCTTAATGGAGTAGGAGGTGGTGGTTAATGGAGACAGAAAAAAAAGAAACATGGGTAGCTTCACGATTATCTCCATTTAAAAAGGCACTACATACTTCTTAAAAAGGCAGGAAACAAGCTTTTTTACTCTGCTGACCACAAGGCCTTTGGATTTCATAACAGACCCTATCACCACCTCTATTCTCCCATCCAGCATGATTTATACAAACACCCCCTTCAAGGTTGGTTACCTGCCAGACAGGCTGATTGACCTGAAGCAGTTAGCACACATGGAGAGTACCAGCAGTTTAGCAGTGTTAATTTCCTGCTCTGCTTGTTTCTGTATATTAAAAAAAAGGGGGGTTTGGAGCAGACGAGAGGTAGCTTTAACAGTTACGCTGTTTTCATGTGTACAAGGCAAAAGACTGCGCTGCAAGAATAAATCAAGGTTAGAAACAAGTTTTCACCATCCTGTCTGTTTAGTAAGTTCCCATTGTTTTTGCTTCTCACATCATTCTCTTGGAAAGTTGTAAAATTTGCTTTTAAATATTTGATGACAGACGGTAAAATAGTGCACATTCTTCCAGCACTGACGCGTCCAATAACGCATCATTTGCAACAGCGGACAATCAACAATACATTCAATACAGTCTTTCATACAGTCGAACAGCTAACTCGCAGGTGTTTTACCGGTCTACAGTCTTAACGTGAATCCACAAATGATGGACGGACCCCACAGCTGCAGATTTCATATAACCACAGTCACCTTCTTTTTTTGGCAGCCTTTTATAGCATACCCCGGTGGTACTAAGTCTTCCTCCTGCCCCTTCCTCTGCCCCCTGCAGGTTGCACATTAGCTGTGGAGGGAGAGAGCGTGTGGGACTGAAAATCAAGTTTCTGCTGCAGGATCCCTGTGAGGATGAACTCGGCAGTGACGACAGGGAGAGACGCAGACAGAGCCGGGCGACACAGAGGCCAGTCCTCCGCGCAGGAAATCACTACAGTGTGAGGCTAAGAGACACAAAGGGAGGGAGGTGACAGAAAATAAAATAATTATAATTTAAGCTATAACGATCATAATGTAAAGACTGAGAAACACAGTTTAATGTAATGTTAGGCAGGAGAAGGGCTCTCAGTTTAACTGGCACCTTATTAGAAGAGGGCATCTTTGGTAGAAAGGTAGCTCCACTGGAGGAAATGATGTCCTTCATGTGAACTGGCTCTGGTTTAACAGACTTTGTAACATGGACCTCAAACCCCTGAGAGACAGAAAGAAGGAACAGCATTTTGCTCTATTTTTATTTGGAATATTTCCAGTGGTTTATTTTCTTCTTGTTCCATGACAGCTGGGATAGGCCAAAGCCCCACCACAATCCTGAATAAGATATGTGGAAGAAAATGGATGGATGAGGAGATCCATTTTTATTCAATCTCTTAGTAAAAGCCTCCTGGGATTGGAATTTGATATTATAAGTCTAATTTTAGCTGTTATTTTGTTGCAACAAGGTATCCCTTTACAGCTTTAATAAAACAGTGCAAGCCTAGAGATATAATACATGCAATATAATCAGTATATTTACAGCAACTATCAAATTACACCCCCCCCCCATACTATGATGATAAACAATCCACAGTCTTCTGTTTTAAAGATTTAAAGAACATTGTAAACACTGAAAAGGCTCAGCTGAAAACAGTGCTCAAAGGCAAATATCAAAGCACATTTAGGCTGAGGATGACTCAAACATTTATGGATTCTCATCACGAAACATTAGACACCACCCCCTTGCTGTCTGTTAGTGGAAATACTGTTAATGGCACACTGTCAGCCTCTCAGTCAAAGGAAAAAGGAGTGAGTACCTCTAAGAGAGGCTGGCTGCTGGCAATCCTCAGAGACTCATGCAAGGAGAAATTAAACTTGCTCTCCTGCTCTGGATCCTTAACAATAAAAGCAGTGGGAGACAGGAAGCTCCCAGTGTTGCCACTCTAAAACAGAGAAGAGAGGTGACTCTGTTACGTACATGTTTGTATGGAAGCAATATTTGTGTCCGCTAAATTAGAGAGAACCTTTCTATCTGCAGCTTTAGATACGTACCTTTTCCAGCCAGTCTGTGGTGACGATTGGGACACCTTTGGCTAGAGCACACAGGAATTTGACAGTCCTGCGCACTTTGTCAGTCACCAGGCAGTTCATGTCTGCCACGCCTTTAGCCATGCTGCCACCTAAACGTGCCAACACTTTCTCCCCTGCTTCATCCACCACCCCCGTGAACAGAACCTGAAAAAGTGAAAGCCTCAAATCAACTTCTGTCATCCAATTTGGGAAAAATCTTTACAAAGTGGAGGTGTGAAATTAGGCGTTTGTAGTTATTTTTTCCTAAAGAAAAGCACTGTCATGCATCTTAGAGTCATGCCCTGGACTCAAATTCCTTGTGACTAACAGAACGAGCTGCAGGAGGTTAGCTGAACAATGATGTGGTGCAATCTGAGCTCAAAACACCTGCTCTCATCTGCGGGAACAAAGCAAAAATAGCTTTAATCCTGCAGAGATTGATTACGCAGCTCTAAGTCTAAATGTCAATTTGATGCTTTGTGAAATACTGTTTTTTTTTTTTTTCAATAGTTTAGATGAGTAAATACTGCTGTCATGTTTAAACATAAAATGCATGTTTTGCAAAGACAACCGCAGAGACCTTGTAAGCCTGGCTTGCAGCTCGTAGTCGAGGACTAACTGCTGGGGAAGCAGAGGAGGAGCGAGGGGTCTTTGCCACTGGAGAGGAGTTTGCAGGAGCTTGTCGCTTCCGGGACATATTGCTGGTTGGAGTCTGGGGCTTCTATATGAAAGGGAGAAGAAACAGAACAGAATGAAGACAGACAAAGCTAAGTATGGAACATTCAAAGAGCATGGTACAACAGGAGGAGTGAAGAAAGCAAACTCCATATAATGTAAGTGTAGGAAGAGACTGGATGACCACTAAACCACTTAATTCATTAGTGGTGCTGCAGAGCAGGTTAGCCTGCTCTAGAGAAAGTGGAGGAAACAGAGAGAGTCCCTCATGTTGACTGTAGTACATCAATATTGAAAAGGCTGACTCGGAGAGGAAAATGCATCATGGCCTTGAGCCAAGGTAAAAGCCTTCCTTCACAACAGAACTTCTTGGCACTAATTATTTACTACTCAGCCTTCCATTTCATCTGATTTATCTTTCAATGTTAATGCACTTTGTTTCAATCAAAATAGCACCTAATGGTTTGCATTTGCCAGTGAATGTTTAAAAGTGAAGTAATAGTCACCTCTGATGCCTCCACATTTGCATCTTGGTTCGTGCCAATTAAAGATGTTTCATTTTCTTCAAGCTCCTCTTTCTTCTTTCTTGAGACAACTGATGACCGACCTCGCACTTTCTTTTCAACAGTCTCAACCTCCTTCTCCTCCCCCTCAGAGAGAGACTCTTTTGCATTCTTCTTTGCTTGAGTGGTGGATGCTCTACCTCTTTTCTTCCCTTGTAAACTAGCAGGAATCTTATCTTTTGTTTCATCTCTCCCTTCTTCCTCGACTGTTTCTGTTTTTGGGGATTTCTCTTTCCCTTTGCTGCACCTGAAATCTGTTTTCGCATTTGCCTCCAACTCTGTCCTTCCTTTTCTTTTATCTTTAGCTTCATCGCCATCACTGACCGTAGGAGCTACTGAGCTCGCCACAGTTTCACTCTTTACCGCTCTCTGACCTCTGCCCCTGACATTCCTTTTAGATATTAGTGATTCCTCGGTGGTGCACGCTTGCTTCGACTGCTCTTCCTCATCTGTAGCTGCACTGGCTTGTCGTCGCCCCCTAGTGGTAGTAGCCAGGTGAGAGTCCTCTTTATCGTCTTCATGGACAGCATCATTAGAAAATTCCTCTGCTTTCTTGCTCTTTCTGCCTCTGGCTGTAGATGTAGGTGTTGAATTATGATCACTTTGACTCTGACTGATAGAAGGGATGGAGTCTGGGTCGTTTTCTCTTTTCCTCCCTCTTCCTCGCTGCCTGCCTCCTCTTCCTCTGTTTTGAGAGCTCACACTGCAGCTTGAAATCTCAGAGTTTAGTGAGTTGGACGAGTTAGACTCCTGCTCTGTGGTCCCTGCAGCCACAGTGGTCCCTGCAGCCACAGTGGTCCTTCGATGGCTGCTTCTGGAAATGGGTGTCTGGGGTGGCTCACTGGTCCTCTTTGTTCCTCTGCCTCTCCCTCGGCCTCTGCCCTTGCTTTCCTGGGTGCTGACACTTGAAGCAGACCTCTCTGAGCTGACAGAGTTGGAAGAGTTTGAGCGTGATCTGGTTCTTCTTGCAGGGAAATCATCATTGGTTGATACGGTCGAGTCTTGCTCTGGTGCCAATGTGCACTGTGAAGCAATAGTCCTTCTGGCTGCTCTTCGACCTCTTGCAGGTGTTTTGGATTTGTCTTGTTCCTCTCTCTTTTCTTGTAGTTCTTTTTCTTTCTCCAATTTCTCTCTCTCCTCCTTTTCCCTTTCCTCCCTCTCAAGTCTCTCTGTTAGTTCCCTCTTGGCCATTTCTTTTTCTTGTTCCTTTCGTTCCCTTTCTAACCTGTCTTTTGCTTCCCTTTCTAACCTCTCCTCTTCTGTTTCAAGCTTTTCAGAGCCAATTCTCTCTCTTTCTTCTTTCTCCTTGATTTTTCTTTCTGGTTTCTCTTCTTCTGCTCTCGTTGCTTTTTCAGCCTGTAATCTTTCTTGTTCTTCATTTGCTCTTCTTTCATTTTCTAACTTGTCACCTTCTGTCCTATGCTGCCTTTCCATCTCATCCTGCTCTCGTTCTCTTTCATCAGTTGACCTTTCTTTGTCATTTTCTCTCTCTTGTCTGAGGTCCGCAGCATCTTCCTCCTCTCTCATTTGCCCTTCTTCTTGTTCCTTTATCAGGCTCTTATTCGCAGCATGCTTGTTTCTTTCTCTTCCAAGTTTTTCATCCTCTTCCTCACCATCATGCTTCTGTTGCTTCATTATTTTTTTCCCTCTAACTTGTTTAGCTTGCTTTACCTTTTCCTTATTGTCATCATCAGACAAAGGTTTCCCTCTTCTTCCTCTAGTCTGTCTCTTTGAATGTGCAGAACACTCTGCCTGCTCTTCCTCTTCTCTCAGTTTTGCCCTTGTCACTCTTAAATTTGGAACACGAGCTCCACTGGTTCCAACTTCAGATTCTTCTGAAGACGACAGTCTAGTTTTTGTTTTCAGCGGCCGAGTTTCAATGGCAGAAACGTCAGAATTAACAAGTGGCTGCGTCTCCTCTTCTTTAAGTTTAATCTGCTTTTCTCTTCTTTTTCGTGGACCTAGAACAGAGGCCGCATCATCGCTTTTCTCACTTCTCCCCGTCACTCCTGCCAGGGTTTCAACATCAGTGCTAGTGAGGGGCTGCATCTGCTCTTCTTCAACCTGAAGTGGCTTTGTTTTTCTTTTCCGAGGGCATGCAATCCCATCCTCTTCATCACTTTGCTGATCCTCACGTGTACCCAAAGGCTCAGTTTCCATAGCAGAAACTTCAGAACTAGCGAGGGGCTGTGTCTCCTCTTCTTCAAGATGAAGCTGCTTTGCTTTCCTTTTTCGTGGGCCTGGCATTGAGTCTTCATCATCATCATCTTCACATGCAGCCATGGGTTGGGTTTCAGAGAGTGACAACTCTGAACAAGTGAGATCACATGTCTGCGCTTTTTCAAGTGGCAGTGGGTTTGCTCTTCTTTTTCGCTGAGTTGGAAATGAGTCTTCATCATCACTTTCTTCATTGTCACTTATACACATGGGCTGAATTTCAGTTACAGACTGAGCATCGCTGAGGTGCTTCTCCTGAGGCTGAGCTGCCTTTGTACCATCTTCCTTCTGGGGTCTGGGCTCAATTTGTTGTTCAGAGCAAACTGGATTTTCAGTTGCCAGACTGTCATCTCCTGCAACAGGCAACATTGGCTGGGTTTCTGCTATGGCAAGAGTAGAAGAGGTGGCAAAGTCTGAAGGCTTCGTCTCAGAAGTAGCCATGTTTTCTGTCTCATCTTCATCTGTGTCATCCTCAGGTTCACTGTGAAGATCTGTAATATATGCCTGTGTTGCTTCAAGGGCCATATCTACCTGACCTTCCTTTTCAGACACTACTGAACATTTCTCAGTTTCTTCATGGTCCTGTGCAGCCTCCAGGTTCAAGTCATTCTCTGCAGAGGACCTGCCTGCAGCCGAAATGGCTGCATATGCTTGGGTATCTTCCAGGTTCACACCCCCTTCCACAGAAACAAAAGCTTGGGTGCTCTCCATGGCTAGAGCTCGGTCTGGACACTGCAGGTAGCTGCTGTCAGACAATCCCAGCTGGAAAGACACTCCTCTGGTAGACTGGTCATTTTTATTGTCACAAGAAGACTCAAGCACAAAAGCTTGAGTTGGTTCCTCGCTGCTCTGCTGATCTCGGCTCTGAAATGTAAAGGGCTGTGTCTCACCCACAGCAAAATCCTCATCCTCCTGGCTGTCTGAGCAGGGCGACGATACTACAGCAGGCACCGCTGCTCCTGGGAGACCAAGGGGGGAAAAAATGAAATAAATATTTTTCCATGATATCCCTACTGCTTTAGAAACAGACTCATTTGACTGTATTAAAGTCATTTACTCACGCCTGAATGCACCTGAAGAGGGACTGGTGAAGGCCTGAGTCTCCATGTCTTCCACTTCTCCCTCTGAAAGTATTCAAAGTCAAAAGTAAAAGACAATTTAAACATACTGTTTTCTCATGTTAACCCAACAAATAATTTACCCAAGTGAATCCAAGAAGTCAATTCAGAATCTAAAGTCCACTCACTTAACAATTGGGTTTTCCTCATTTCAAACATCTCTCTTCTGCAGACTTTGTGTCTTTATTTTAATCACTAACAATGCACTTTTTATGTTTTATATTATTTTATTTTGATTATATTTCTGTTAGATTGTATTCTATTACTGTATTAAAAGTCATTATGATATCATGTAAGACCTGACTGCAATATCACAGGCTAGTTCTGTCATTAAAGTGCATGAATAGGCTTTATGTCACACCATATGTGCCATCTATATTTAGATGTTGTTCTTTGTTGGGATAAATTATTTCAGAAAGAGAGTGAAATAAAACATTAAGTTCTCATTTGAAGACTGACTGATTTTACCTGACATCTGCACAGGAGTGGAGCAGTTCTGCAGAAGGGGAGCCAGCAACCCAGGAGTATTTTCCCTTTGTAGCCTGAGGATCTGGTCCTCACCTGCTTCTCCAATATCTGACTTCCTATCTTCTGCATCACCATCCACTCTAAGGTCAGATGCATTGGCTTCATCTCCTGCAGGGGGCACGCTGGATTCATCCACATCTGTATCTGGATCAGAATCTGCCTGAAAAGCTTCTGAAGTTGGGCCGGGAGAGACTGACAAGGTCGCGACAGCAACAGGTATAACCAGAGGAGACTCGTCTTCCACATCTGTGTCGCTGTCAGAGAGAATCTCTAAATCAGCATCTGCAGTGGCACGTGATTCTGCAACAGCAACAACCACTGAGGGTTTACCGGTGGCAGGGCAAGCTTCATCATCTGTGTCACTCTCTAGCTGCAGGCTGTCAGGAGCAACACTGGCAGATTTGGGTGCAGTAAGCTTTGCATCTAATTTGTTAGGCGTTTCATCGGTTTCATTTTTTGATCCACATTCTCCTGCTTCTTCCTCTTCCTTCTCATCTACATCAGTGTCACTGTCTAGGTGGAAGTCTTTTGGCTGCACTGATAAAGCAGAGTCATTGGTCTGCGCACTCTGAAATAAAGTGGGTTCTGTTTTTGTGGCAGCGTCTGACATAACAGCATCATCATCCACATCAGTGTCACTGTCCATGGTGATGCCTTCAGGCTGAATAACTGGAACAACATGAGAAGTTTTGGCGTTTTCATCAGGCGAAGGTAGCTTTTTGGGAGCGTCACCTGAAGCATCGTCATCCTCATCAATATCTGTGTCGCTGTCCATGCGAAACTGGACTGTGTTTGGTGGCTGCTCAACTTTTTGGTGTGTATTCAAGGTCACAGTCTCTGCTGATGCCACTCCTTCTTCCTCTCCCTCCACATCAGTGTCACTGTCCATGTTAAATGCAGGGATTGCGTCTGTCGAGACTGCTGGTGTAGACAATTCATTGTTTCCTGTAAGACTGGCACTGCTTTCCTTTTTCACTGGCACATGCTGCCCCCCTTTTGTAGACTCTGTCCCCCCCTGTGCTGCTCTTCCTTCCTCCTCTTCACTGTCCTCCACAACTGCAACCGCCTTTTTTTTCTCCAACTGCTGTCGCACCACATCTACATCGGTCTCCTCTGTAATGAAGCTGCCATATCTGTATGGTTTATTTTTAGAGGAAGATGGTGTGATGGGGCTTTCATCCTCACTGTAAAACAGAGAAAACAAGATAACAGGTCATATTTGTAAAAAGTTACATTTATATTTATAGGGTATGGCTATACCAGGAGTATAAACACAGTTACAAGAAGAATACCAATAGACAGGTTCTTTTAAGTCTATACCTTTCAGGGACGATTTTGTCTTGGGGACTCAAGAATGAAGAGCAGCTCGGACCGGATTTATGCGAGTCAGAATCAGACACTATAAAGAGATCAGAGATGTAAACAGCAGGTTCAAAAAACATGACTTTAATTGCTATAAATATTTACATAATGTGCAAACCCAGAGCCTTTGGTCTTCTTTCTCCTCTTCCCCCTTTTTCGCTGTCTGAGTCTGAGTCGGATTCTGGGACCAAGGTCCCCTGTGGCTGATGGGGAGTTTGCTCAAAGGTCAGGCAACTGGCTCTGACAGGAGACTCTGCACCTCCATTGACACATTTATTGCTGTCTGTGCTTGTGTCATCTCCCTTTTCTCCCGAGGCATCTGGCAACCTGGTCTTTACCCCTGAATTTCGCCTCACAGGTGTCCTCGTGTCCTCTTGAGAAGAGTCCACGCCACAGCTGACAAACTGACATGGGATGTCTGCCACCACCAAACTGTCACCTTCACTGAGGGCATAGCGTACATTAGGAGTCAGCTTTAAGCGGCCCTTGCGGGTCCCATTCATGCTCCCTAAGTCCCAAACCAAAGCCTCCATGTCCACTTCACTGTGATAACCATGTCGCCGGTAGACAGAAAGGCAGATGGTGGCATGCTGTTTGGATACTGAGGATGCTGGCAGGGGCAGGGTGCAGGAGTTGGTGTCACGGCCAAGCACATTATCACCCAAAAAGAGGGGGAACTCTGTGTGAAAGAGAGTATTCACTGTTAAAAATATACATAGATATATAAATCAGTACGGTGAAGCCATTATTCTATTTCTGATACGTTGAGTTATCCATGCCTTCATTTTGTCTCGACTCAACTATTGTAACAGTCTTTATTCAAGTGTCAGTCTGTCACTGCTCACTCAGCTGCAGCTGATTTAAAATGTTGCAGCACAGCTTTTAACTTGCAGCGAGCCCACATATCTCCCATATTATCTTCTCCACATTGGCTGTCAGTCTGTTTTAGAACTGATTTTAAGATTTTATTGGTTGGTTTTAAAGCATTGCATGGGTCTGCATCTTCTTACCTCTCTGACCACTTAACTTTGCACACTTCCATTAGATCACTGAGGTCTGCTGAGCTCCTAGCTATCCCAAGGTCCAGATTATAACACAGAGGCGATCGGGCCTCTGCAGCGACTGCTCTTAAACTGTGGAACAAACTGGCCCTTCACATCAGGACCCCTCCAACATCTCACACTTTAAAATCCATTTGAAACCCATTTTTTATTCTTTGGCTTTCAAACCAGACTGAGCTCTGCTTTACTGCTTTACTTTACTACTTTGTTTGTTTGTTTGTTTGTTTTTATTTTACCCATCTAGTTGTACAACACTGGTAAACAGCTGTTGATTTTATAAGTGCTTATAAATAAACTTGACTTAGGAAAGGCCATTTATGTAAATCACAGGACATGCAGATCATAGGTGTAAAAACAGCAGCATCAAGCCACTCACCTGTCTCAGGTATGTGTTTATTTTTCAGGATGCACAGTTTAGCCAATGGTCGCCCCCTCTTATTTTCAGTCTCCTCTTCATTATCTTCCTCATCTGACTCCAAGATTGAGTCACTGATCATCTGAGTAGCATCCATTCCTGACAGAGGGTAAGACAGGAAGACTGCTGTACATAAATACAGGTAAAATGATACATCAACTGTAATATTAACGTCAACTTTAACTGGCCTTATAATACAAATACAGATAATCGTAATTGGAAACCTGCGCAGCTAACGTTAGCCTGAGCGGCTAATTCACTCTCCACCCCAGCCTAGCGTTAACCTAATTTTCGTCCTTACTTGTTAACTAGTGAACTGTACCTGTTCTGTTGTATTCCTGCAAACACCCAATGCGTAGTGCTCTAAATAGCGTTAGACAACGCAGACACAACTTTTATTAAACGAGTACGAGCGTGTCTCTTCTAAAATCGCAGCACTGTAATCCCACTTCCGGTCAGTATGAAAACAAAATCTGCTACCCGCTAGTTTGGGTGATTTAACCACCAGTACCACGGATTTCCTGTGTCAACAACCCGGCCGTCAAGTTAATCCTTACTGCCAAAAAAGCAAATGCAATATAATCATTTCCTGCTTCTACTTTCAGGTAAATTATAACCCTAATAGAGTCAATTAAATTACGTTGAAATATATGAAGGAAGTATAGGTGTTTATGCGAGTGGCTTGACTATAAACAGTTTAAACAGGCTCTTGTGTTCACCTGCAGTGGAAGTGCTTTAAATTTTAATCCGAGGAAAAGATTGTACTCTGACACCCACCTTCACACGCTGTTCCTTGCCCCGTGGAGATAAACAAAAATGTACATGAACGTCCTGGAAAAATTAACCACACCCCCAACATGCGTTTTAGACGAAAGAGATTGGTCACTACAACTATCACTCAAACTGTAGCCTGTTGCCATTGGACATTAAAACTCACTCCTACTCTAAACGTCTCTGATTTGCCCACATGTCCGCTGGACCTCGGCGTTCATACATTCATTTTCGCGCCATGCACCATTTTAACCATATGGCCCGGATGGCCCACTGAACGTGTTTACAAAGACTTAAAATTGCAGTGAAACTCTACATGTGAAGGTTTTGTGCCTTTATAGAGCAACTGTGACCTGAAAAGTGTAAAGTGCATGTAATGATAGTAGGCCCACTACATGTGAATCTGTAATTATTACTATTAGAGATATTTATTCTTTTTGTAAGCAGATGGCTCATTAAATGTTAAAATGTAAGTAGGTAGGTGAAAGTAAGTAAATACTAT